>VDFB02043093.1:0-13125 GCA_007258455.2 Sequoia sempervirens
ATTGAAATTTCATTTGAATACCATTCATAATAACATAAAGTACATACATGTTTTTCCATACATTGCATTTGATATATTATACAATATTCCTCCATCTGATGAGGTAGTTCAAATAATAGTTACATTTTACAAATGATCTCCTCACAACATTGAGGGATGTTTTACAATACAAATTTTACAATATACAATGAGGAAGTACATATAAGATCCAAATGCGAGCTCTCCATCCATGAAGCTCTCGATGCCATGATCAAACTGGGGACCCAATGGAGTAAGGTGCACATTCCACCCAACCATGTGGTACCCGTAGGTCCACCCCCCGTGCTAGGAGATAGTAATAAGGTTACCTAGACTTAATCTACTAACCCTAGACACTAGTACACAACAGTCTATTGGTTACATTGCTTCCAGATTTAGACAATTGAATATTTCACAAATACAAGGTTGATTTGTTATTCTAGGTGGAGTGTCATCACAATGTTACAAAGGTTACCCCGATGTTTCTTCCTAGGTTCCGACCCCCAATCCTTGGGTTACCCTGGTAACCTCTTACGAAACTCGGCCCCTATTGCATACTATTGTGGAATCGAACGTCTCTTGAAGAAACAAGACTTCAATTTTCCATTCCAGGCCTTCTCATCTTATACTCGTGTCTGTAGTAGCTCAAGAGTCATAAGAGAGGCATACACATCTTGTTAAGTGTTTTAGATCTAACTATTGTGTTCTTTAGTTTTCACTGACTTACAAACTATTTGTAAGTTACCTTGACACCACTTTGTGTGTCGGCCCTTATAGATAGCCACTCCCCTAAACATAACAAGGTATCTAAGTTCTCATGACTAGGGTTACAAGGTGCACAAAAGTTCAACACATAACTGCCAGAATTACCACAATAAATGTCTCAATTTCGTTTAGAAAATTACAGTGCACTACCCTAGTAAATTTTACTTCCCAAGAAAAGACTACATCTGGAAGACTTATTAACACATAAAAACAATCCCCATTTGCCCAAAACAAAATTTAAACCATTAAAACAAATACGCGTCTACCATTTGGATATTCTAAATCCATATGCATCATATTGAAATCAACATATTTTAAAATCATCTTAATTAAAAGATCTATTTTGAAAACAATGAAAGTAATTGTTTCATTAATTAACTCTTCTACTTTTTCACAAATTTACATAAAATCATTTTCTATACTTTCACAATTTTCAAATTTCTCATGTAATATTAAAAATAACAAAATTATTTTTCTAATTTAACAAATTCACAAACTTTACAAATATCTATATTCAAACTTAAAAACCAATGTAAATAAATAAATATTAATATAGAATAATAAATTCATATGTATATATATATATATTATATATATATATATATAAATTTAATATTTAAATTAAATCCGAATTAATCATTTCACATTTTAAAATTAACTTTTAAATACGAAATAAAATTCGAATGAAATTAAAATTTAAAAGTAACAATTTTTATGAATAAACGCAGCCTGGTCGTCGCTCCTAGGGTTTGGGAGTGGGCGCGGCCCATGCCAGGGCTGCGCCCAGCAGCCAACGGCTGCTATGCGCAGCCATGGCGGTTGCGCCAACTACGTTGGCTTTGGGGAAGGGCTTCGGCCCTATTCCACAGTCTGTTTTTTTTTAAAACAATTTTTTGTTTAAAAGAATTTTCGTAAATATTTTCTCCGTAATTCGGTTTTTGAAAATATAAAAAAAATAAACAATTTCCATACAGATTTCAACGACGGATTTATTCCATTTTTTTTAACGAATTTAAAGATTCAAAATTAAATACACAGAAACTTATTTTCGAACTAAAAATTTCCGACGATTTCTGACGGAAATCATACGTGGATTTCATAACTTTAAAAAAAAGAATTTTAACAAAACAATAAACAATATATATATATATATATATAATTTCTACAATAAATTAAATATTGTGACAGTATAAAATTCTGGCATAGGGTTTTCCTACAGTACAATAAAGAAATTTATCTATTTAACCCCTTTTTTAAAATAAGAATTTTCAATCAATTACATAGCAGTTTTATAACAATTTATAAATCCCTTTTTCTACAAAAAAAAATTTAACAGAGGATTTCACAAGAATTTTGTTTTGAATTCTTTCAGACAAATAACGGTTTTCAACAAAAGATATTCTACAATCTAATGCCAAGAAAACAAGATTCATACAAACAGATTTTCTTTCCATAAACAAGGAAACTAATATCACAAGAAAAATACCTATAAATAGAAGGTTGTCTGTAGAAGAAACCCTTTTTGCCAGTAACACACAATATTCCCAAAAGGTTCTCCAACCAACACAAGAGATCCTCCCACCAAGGGATCTTCCACAAATATACAGAAATCCTCTTAGAAAATAAATTTTTTACACAGCAAGAATTTTTTTGTAAAGCTTTGATAATTTCTCGTGAGGAAATTCAACCACCTCTGTGAAATTCCCCAAATCCAATATTACCTCCGTGAAATTTCTCAACAACCTCATTAAAGCACTGGCACACTTGTCGAGAAGTGGTTACCAAAAATATCTTCTCCACTTCTCGGCAATTTGCCAATTCAAATATGCATGCAAATTTTAATTTTATTAAATTTAACTTTTGCAACCACTATACAAATCTCATGCATATTTTTTAAATTAAATTTATCATTTTCCAATATTTATTTAATTTTCAAATATAACTATTTACTCACTTAATATTTTAATTTAACTAATTAATTTATTTAATTAAATAAGTTTGATCTTTTATAATCAAACCATTTAACCAAATAAGCTAATTAATTAATTAAATAATCAAGCAAGTAATTTCTTTAACATTTAAAATTAATTTAAATAACAATAATTTAAAACAAAATATTCCAACATTAAAAATTAACCAAATTTGTTTTCAACAATTTATTCAAACAGAAAATACAAGACAAACCTATGACTCTGAACTAAAACAGACAAAGTACTAAGACCAGGGTTAAAGACTAGACTAGGGTAAACCAAACTACTATCTCCCGATCAACGTATCCGTTGAGTCTTGACACGCTCAGACCTGAGTACCCAGGTGGAGTCGGTGTCATGTACCTACAAATTCCTACAACCAAGCAAATAACGTGCATACATATACATATATAAAATATTAAACAGACACACCGTGCGGAGAAAATCACAGATATCACAGGGCACTCGCAAGCGAGTGATGCGATTCCGTTCTCCACACCAATACACTTCACAGCAAACTGACGAAATAAATAGTTGTTAGTCCATCATAACATGTACATAGCAATGATCAACTGAAACTAAACATCTACACTAAATCATATCATGTCTGAAATCAATAATCATCAAACAAGTATCATCATGTCACAGAATAATCCACCATCGCTCAAAACCAATGATCAAAATATCCAACAAAACATCATAGGTCTAACAATGTGAAAGCATAACAGCAGAAAGCATAAGCATAAACGGAGGGGTACTACACCTCTCCTGAATGCCCTACAATAGAACCTTTTTTGGGGGAGAATCACACACCAGAAGATAAAAGTGAGAAGGAAGGTAAAGATGGAAACAATAAAGGCTGGATAAACTCTTTTCTCCCCAAAAAGAGGGTTTGATAGATGAAGATTGGATAAATACAAAATCAAGGAAAAAAGAAGAAACTGGATGTAGGAGGAAATAACAAAGTGGACAAACCTCAATTAAAAGATTCAAGAATTAAATAAACAACAAGAGATGTGGTTGCAGGTAAGAAAATAACTCTTGACTCCATGGTAGGGAGCAAATCCAGAAAGAAGTAAGGGGAGTTCCTCTCCCTCTTTGAGTAGTATCAAGAGATACTGCTTTTCCTGTTTTGCTCTAATGCATATGCTATCTTGGAATGTAAGGGGACTTAATGAACCCTAATAACAACATTTGTTAAAAGCTTGTTTGGCTAATGTGAAATCGGATGTTTTATTGATTCAAGAAACTAAAATGAAAAAAGATAGCTTTGAGAAAGCGCTAAAATGGCTTTGGTCTGGTGCTAGTTTTGAAGTCAGTGATGTTGAGGGAGCCTTTGGAGGGATTGCAACTTGTTGGGACTCTTCTAGGCTTGTTGGAAGAGTGAATTTGAGTAATAAAAATAGTCTCTTGGTCAGTTTGGAAGATAATGTTGCCTCGGTCAAATGGAATTTGGTCAATATTTATGGTCCTAACTCAAGATTGAACATACTTTATTTATGGAACATGCTGGAAGGAATCATAGCCAATAGAAAAGATGAGTTTTGGATGCTTGGGGGGAACTTTAATTCCCCATTATACCCCTCTGAAAAAAGTGGAGGTCTTGTTGAATTTTTTGATAGTATGATGGACCTTTCTAGTTTCCTTAACTTTGTAGGGTTAATGGGCATTCCTCTGAATGGTTCTCTCTTTACCTGGTCAAATAGGTAGTAGGATAGTCATCTTATCCAAGTTAAATTGGATAGATTTCTTGTTTCCTCTAATTGGAACATTCTGCAGGATCTATCTCTTACCACTTTCCCAAGAATAGGGTCATACCATAGTGCTCTTCTCCTAGAATGGGATGATAAAATGACTAGAAGGCCTTTTCCTTTTAGATATGAAATAATGTGATTGCTTCATTCGGACTTCAAATATTTGGTTGAGGAATGGTTGAATCTACCTTGTGATGGCACTCCCATGTATAGATTAGCTTAGAAGTTGAAAAGAGTCAAAGAAAAGGTCAAAGGGTGGAACAAATATTCGTTTGGGAATATTTTTACCACTAAGAAAGAATTAAACTTGAAAATTAAGGAGATTCAAGATCTTATGGAGCTAGGATTTATAGATGATGAGACATGTAACAAAGAAAGGGAGTTGAGATCTCAATGGTATAAAATAAATAAAAAGGAAGAAATTTTCTGGAAACAAAAATCAAGAATCCAATGGTTAAGGGAAGGGGACAAAAATACAAATTTTTTCCATCAATCCACCTTGAAACACAGGGGAAGAAATAGGATCGGGTTTTTAATTACTTCTAATGGGACAATACTTGTTAATGAAGAGGACACAGCCAAGGAGGTTGTTTCCTTTTTTTCAAACTTTCTTGAGCTACCAAAGGTTGATAATTCTAAATTGGATGATTTTCTGCAAGTCATCCCTCATGTTATCATAGAGTAGGATTTAAAAGAATAGTCTAAAGCTATTTCTATGAATGAGGTGAAAGAGGTTGTTTTTTCTTTTGGTGTTTTTAAAGTGCTAGGACCGGATGGATTTCCCCCAAATTTTTTCCAAGTCTATTGGGATATAGTCTCTCTTAACTTGTGCAATGTGGTTAGGGATTTCTTTAGATCGGGAAGGCTTTTAAATCAGATGAATACCAATTTTATTGCTCTAATCCCTAAGTCTAATGATGTTGTTTTTATGAATGATGATAGGCATATTAGTTTGTGTAACACCACCTACAAGATTTTTTCTAAAATTATGGTTAATAGGCTGAAATTAATCTTGAATAAAATGATCGCAGTTAATCAAAAGGGATTTGTTCAAGGAAGAAAAATTCTAGATGTAGCTATTTATACTCATGAGGTTTTACATTTGATGGATCATAGCAAAAAATAGGGTATGGCATTGAAATTGGATATCTCTAAAGCATATGACCAGGTTTCTTAGAATTTTTTATTTGTTGTTCTTGAAAAATTTGGCTTTAATGGTAAATTCCTCAATCTTATCAGATCCTGTGTCACTACTCTAAAGTATTTTGTCCTAATTGAAGGGGTTCCTAAAGGCTTCTTCTCTTCGAGTCCTGGCCTAAGACAGGGGGACCCATTCTCACCTTACCTATTTGTTATTATTGTTGAAGCTTTGGGCCGTAATATTCAGAAATAGCTTGCTAATAAAACTTTAGAAGGTTTATGTGTTGCTTCCTCCCTTCCCCCCTGCTTCACACCAACATTTCATTGATGACACTATCCTCATGGGAGAGGCTTCTATTTTAGAAGCAAAACAATGGAAATCTATTCTTGATCAATATGCTAAAATATCTAGCCAATTCATGAATTATTAGAAAAGTAATATCTATTTTTTCAATACTAGCCAGATTATTAAGGATAAAGTTATAAATATATTAGGATGCCAGGAGGTGGACTTGCCAGCTACTTATTTGGGCCTACCTTTAATATCCAGAAAGCCCAACAGTAACTACTGGAATTATAGTATGGAAAAGATCCAAAAGAAACTTGTTAGGTGGAATGGAAAATTTTTGAGCTTTGTTGGGAAGGTTCAACTTCTAAAAGCTTCCTTACAAAATATACATGTCTACTATTTATCTCTATTCAACATCCTTGCCTATATTGATGAGAAAATTGAAATGATTCAAAGAAGATTCTTATGGTCAGGAGTGGAAGAAAGAAAAAGAATGACACTCATCAAATGGGAAATTGTTTGCACACTAAAGAGGGAAGGAGGTCTAGGAATTAGAAGAATAAAAATATTTAACAAAGCTCTTGTGGAAAAAATGGGTTGGTTTCTTTTGGAAGGAGAAAATGATTGGGTACAAATCCTGTGGGTTAAATACTTGAACAATAAGGATGCTTGTTGTTTTCTCAGGAAAAAGGAGCTACCTTATGGCTTTGTCTTTTGGAATAACCTGATAAAAGTTAGAGGAACCCTCACTAAAGGAGCAAATTTGAGAATTGGAAATGGGCTTAGTACTAATTTTTGGGAGGATGCTTGGTCCTCTTGTGTTCCTTTTTCTACTAATGACAACCTTCAACAAATAAGAATCAAGCTAAAAAGAAGCATTGACAAGAAGGTTTCTAATTATTTAAAATGGGAAGGATTGAAACCACAATGGATTGACTTTAAATACTATTTGAATAATGATGTTCTTAGGGGTGGTAGACAACTGAATTGGGATGTTGCTCTGGACTCTCTGTTGAGACTAATTGGGGATCCTAACCTTTTTTCAAGAAACAGAAAGGATGAATGGATTTGGACAAAAAATGCTTCAGGGGAGGTTCTCGGTTAAGTCAACCTATGAGACTATGGAAGTGCATCCCCTGAACCTTGGAATATTTAATTGGAACATGGTGTGGATTAAGAACTTAATCCCCAAGATTAATTACTTCTGGTGGGTTGTGATACATGGTAAGAATCTCACAATTGACAATCTTAAGAAAAGAGGTTGGTATTTAGTCAATAAATGTTATCTTTGCAATGAAGAAGAAGAAACTATTATGCATTTGTTCTTTCAATGCTCCTATGCTCAAGAAGTTTGGGCTTTTTTCTTAAAAAATCCTATGGTGGAATGGGTTTTCCCTACCTCAATCAATTTTTTTGTTGAAGGGTGGAGCTTATGTCCTTACTCTCACAAAATAATTCTTGACCTCTAGAGACAAGTTCCCCCGTTCCTCGCTTGGGGTTTGTGGAAAGAGAGAAATAATAGAATATTTAAAGACGTTGCTAAAAATAGTAAGGAGCTATGTATGCTTATAAGGAAACATATTCAAGAAAACATTGAAAGTTGCAAGTACACCCAGTCAAGGAAAGAGCCTTCCTATTGAGAGTTGAGAATCAAACAATAGTGGGGGATTTCCCATGACCTTAATAATGTTAATTGGGCCAAACAGATTATCAGAAGCAACACTGTTTGGATTCCTCCAGATCTAGGATGGGTAAAATGAAATTTTGATGGATGTTCAAAAGGGAATCCTAGTCTAGCAGGAGCAGGTGGAGTGGTTAGAGATGAACGACACACCTATGTGGTAGGATACAGTAAGGGCCTAGGTACAGCAACTAACAATTTTGCTAAATCCTTTACTGTTTGGGCAGGAATAAGCTACCTCATTAAAGACAATGGGTATATGAAAGTTATTGTTGAAGGCGATTCCAAGCTTATTATTGATTATTTGAAAAATATAGATGAGGCACCTTGGGAAATAAAATACCTAATGGATGATTGTAAAAATATGTTGTAGTATTTTCAAACCTACAAGATGTACCATACTTTTAGGGAAGGCGATAAGGTTGTTGATGCTATGGAAAACTTTGGCCTTAGATAGGAGATGTTAAAATATTGGGATTTCTTCAATCTATCTAACCAAATAAAAGAAATAATTGCTATGGATAGATTAGGAGCGAAGGGAAGAATGGGAGAGTGGATTAATCATGGACAAAATAAAAATAATTAAAAGAGGAGTGATTTGTCGTCCATCTATCAAGTGGGTTTATCCTCAGTGGCATCTGGGCGAGTTGACAAGATGGAATGGGTGGTACGTGTGTAGAGATATGCCAAATCCCAAATATATTAAAAGAGTGAGATGGAAAGGATAGATTATTTGGGTTAC
Organism: Sequoia sempervirens; assembly: GCA_007258455.2. Classification (NCBI taxonomy): domain Eukaryota; kingdom Viridiplantae; phylum Streptophyta; class Pinopsida; order Cupressales; family Cupressaceae; genus Sequoia; species Sequoia sempervirens. The sequence continues at coordinate 8,360 of VDFB02043093.1, forward strand.
CTCGTGCTCCAAAAAGAAAGTTTTTAATGATATTTTTGGGAGCACCATTTGCACCGCTAAAAATATTGAGTTTGATTTTGGAAAAGAAACGTTGACATGTGTTAGTGCTGATGAGAAGGAGAGTATTAAAATAAGAATAATCATGAATACTAAGGGTGGTGGAGTTTTCAGAGTTCATAATGAAGGGGCTCAAAAAGGTGAAAATTGGCTTTGTTTCAAAAGTGATTATTTTAAACAACCTACTAGAAGTTTCGAACCATTATCCTCTCAAATGAAAAACCACAAGGTCTCTCTCAATACTAAGAATTTTGAACTGTTGGTTGTGACTGTTGTGAACGAAGAGGGACAAAAAGATGAGTTTATTCTCCTTCCAAAGAATTATTTTTGCAAGGATAACACCATGGGAGGCCCCAAAAAGAGGACAATGCCACAACAATATGATTCTCTGAGGAAGAATTCAGAGTTGTGGGGTCTATTTGAGAAGGTTAGTTTTACCTCATACTTTGTTGCCATGGAATGATATAACGAGCAACTAAGCTACAAGTTCATGAACGCCTAAAAGGACAGAGAAGTGGAGCTAGGTGTTCTACATTTCATGGTGGATGCTAAGCTCATTGCTATGGAGACGGGGTTGACATACAAAGGGAAGAAAGTGGGGAAGGTAAGTAATGGCAAGTACCAATCTTATATTGAGAAATTTTTTAAGGATAAAGAAAAAGCACTAAGATTCCAGAATGGTTATTCTAGGGTTTTGCTTCCTCCCCTGTACCACAATGTGTGTTTTTTTGTGATGAACTACTTTATGCTTGAAAGTAGGTTTCAGTTTGTTCATGGCTACCACTTCCTGATCCTAAACCATATTCGACACCTTGAGAAGATTAACTTGCCTTTCTTCCTCTTTTCATCCTTGAGTCAGATTCTAACCAATGGAGCTAATGTGCCATTACATTGGAGGGTCTAATTCATGCTATATGCAAGTATGTTTTAGCTACTTCCCTGCAGAGAAATCTTCTTCTTAATTCGATTGAAAACCCTAACCCCAAAAGCTCTGTTAAAATCGAGCTTATTGAAATCCGTCGCCACACCCTGACCAAAAAATCTACTAAGACTTCTCCTCCCAACCCTGTTGACCCTGCTTGGTCGGACCTGCTTGAAGTCACTCCAAAAAAACATAATGTTGCTCCTACTATCCATGCTATGAACAAAAAAAGAAAGATGTTCATCCAAGAGTTGGGAGTTGATACCAACACTATCACGATTTTGGATGATAAGGACATTAGTCCTGAATGTTCTACACCAGTGGGTCACAGGTCTACCAGGCTTGCTTTGGCGGCATCAAAAGGGTTTGATAGCAGCAAAAATTCAAGAAGCTCGGATGAAAAGTGTGCTATTGGGTCCCAGGATAGTAAAGGGAAGAAGGTAAGAGAGGATTTTGCTTCCTCTCCTGAGGAAATTTTGGATAGCCTTGGGGATGAGTCTATTGAAGAAAAGGAATCAGTGTCGAAAGACGAGGATGATGCTAGCAATGAGGATGAGGAAGGGGATTCGCAGCAAGAAGAGATGCAGGAAGTTGATAAGGACAATGACAAGGATGTGGAAAATGTTGATGACACCAATAACATAGAGGCAATGGAGATTAATAACCCTGGGGAAGAGAATTTGCTGGGTTCTGACACAGCTAGAATTCAAAGGGTGGAGGAAAGGATGAAAATGTTAGAAAAACTTTTGCAAGAGGAAGCTAAGGACAACAAATTCCAGGCTCTTGAAAATTTTGTTAAGAGCCTATGTAGGGTGGTTGATGCAGTTATGAAAAAGGTTGTGATGCCCATGGTTTTGGGTCAAGGTAAAATTAAAAAGCAGTAGAGGAAAATGGCGAAGGATGATGAAGCGGACTTGTCTAGAATGATGGATCCCAAAGAGAAGTTTGAAGACACTGTCGAAGACATGCTGAAGGCTTGGAATTTGAGTGAGGATAATTGATCTCAGTCTTTTGTTTCTCTCACTTTCTATCACTTGTTACTATGGTATTTTTTGTTAGTCTAAGTTGTTTTAATGTTGACTTTGGTCATTGGTGCCTAGACTTAAATATTTCTAGTCATATCTATATTAGAGTTTTTGGTTTAAAGTTGGACACTATCGTAAGGTTATGCAGTTATAACCTGGTTTTGTGGTGGGATTTTAAAATGGTCTAGATTTTCCTTTTTGTTATGGCTGATAGGGATATTTCGTTTGAAGTGAAGGGCATAGGTTGAGTTTTTGGTTGGTTGGTTGGGGAAGCATTTCTCTGTTCTGCTTCCTCTTTGTGTTGTTTTGACTAAATGCTATTTTTTGGTCTATTGTACCTTTTTGCAAGGGTTAGGGCCCTTTCCCTACTTAATCAATCAAAAACATATTAACATTTAATTTCTTATACTTTAAGTTATATTTCATGTATATAGTTTCAAGATGTTGAGCATGGTTTCAGATCTCTAGGAGTTATAATGTAGATTCTAGGTTTTGGAAGATCTTATAATTGTTCAAACTTTTCAAATTTCAATAAGCAATATGCTCCTATCATCTTGCAATTTTCTAAGGGTGAATTCGTAACTATTCAAAAGAATAATCAAGCATTCCCTTATATCTATATATACGTATATATCCTCTATCTTCTCCCTCTCTCTCTACTTACCTCTCCCTCCCTCCCCCCTCAACCCTATCTCTCTTTACCTACCTCTCTCTAATTATCCTCACTCTTGTCTCTATTTCTCTCCCCTAGTGATAGAAGCGGGAGGAGAAATCCCCTAACACCCCCATCAAGAATTAAGATCCAAACATAGCTAAAACAAAAAAATTGAATAAAAAAGAGAATTAATCCACATTACCAATAGGGGGAGAGATAGAGAGGAAAATAGATATAAATATGAATATGGAGATAGAGAGGGAGAGAGGGAGACAAATAGGGAGAGATAAAGAGAGATAAGTATATAAAGATGGAGAGAATGAGAAATGGTGAGATATAGGGTTAAAGAGATATTGAGAGATAAGGAGATAGAGATAAAGAGAGGGAGAGATAGAAGAAGAAATATGGAGATATAGAGAGGCAAATATATATATATATATATATATATAAATAGGCATCCATTAAAATCTGTAAAACTAAACTCATATAGGGGTTAGTATTTCACAAATCTAACAAAATACCTCTATGAAATACCTTGTAAAGACTTCTAAAATGCAATACATGACAAAAGAAAGACTAAAACATTAAGAAAGCAATTACAAGTCACCTATTCCATAGTGGATTGGTGTCACATGTGTTAGTGACCCTTTCCCAATCCTTGATCAAAGCTCAAGATGATAAAATACAAATGGAGATGATGGAGTGAAATGGACAAGATCAAATCTCAAATGAAGAGAGTAACCTTGCATAAAATTGTGGAGGTTGTGAAGAATTTGATAAGAGATGAAGCCTCTATTTTATAGATTTTCAAAATGCTAAGTGTTGAAAATGGACCAATGTGGGACAAAGATCAAGCCAATAAGATAAGGCCACTTGTCAAGTGATGATAGGCCAATGGTTGTGCAAGATTTGGGAAGAGTGCCATGAGAGGGAGAATTTGAATTTGAATTTGTGCAATGAATGCTGAGTTTGACCTTTGGAAGGGGACATGTAAGAGACATGTAAGGCCTCATAAATGCTCTGTTGGGTGTACATGTCCACTTGGGGAGATTCAAACTTGGAGAATATTCTCCCTTTATGCCAAGTTGAAAATAAAGATTTTGATAAATCAATTAAATGCAATTTCATGTGCAAGTGGCCAAATCTAGAGAATGCAAGTGGGTGAGATTAGCATTAGATTTAATTAGGATTAATTAGCTAGGATGATGATTAAGCTGATTTGACCACTTTGAATTGATTTAGGGATTTAAATCAAATCAAAGGGAGATGAATAATGCTCTGAGATTTAATTAAATAAATGATTGATTTATTTAATCAAAGAGATGATGATAGGATCAAGTTTGATTTATTTGATTTAAGTTGATGAATTTACCCTGATGAATGGATGAGTGTGATTTTGATCAAATGCATAATGTTAATTTTGCATGTCTACATTTTGCCCCTCTTTGAAGCAATGTACTTGTTGCGTTGGTTCAAAGAATAAACTTGTCGCGATCGAAATCAAAAAAATTTTGATTTTTTGGATGCCCCAGCATAATCAAAATCATCTAAGCACCATTAAATCAGCATAATCATCATCTATTTAATCTAACCCTGATTAAATACTAATCCCATCCCACTTGCATTATCTAGATATCTCCACTTGCACAATAAATCAATTTTATTGATTTATTAAAAAACCTCATTTTCCCTCAACATGACAAGTCAAACATTGCATTTATTGTTGTTTTTCTTGTCCCCCTCTCAGAATTTATTGCAAATTTGAATTCAAACTATTCCTCTCATGGGCACTCTTCCCAAATCTTGCACAACCATTGACCACTCATCATTTGACAAGTGTCATCTTCTCATTATAGGATCTTTAGTCCCACATTCACCATCTTGGCCAATCTCTCATCAACAAAATCTATAAAATAAGGCCTTCATTCTCATTCATAGGATCCACAATTTTTATGCAAGGTACTCTCTTGGTTTGAGAAATAATCTTGTTCTTCATCTCCATTGCACTTCATCATTTTATCTATTGATCAAGGGTTGGGAAAGGGTCACTAGCACATGTGACACCAATCCACTATGGAATAGGTGACTTGTTATTGATTTCTTAATG
>VDFB02043095.1:0-109119 GCA_007258455.2 Sequoia sempervirens
ATATACAAAGAGAATTAGAGATAGGTAAATAGAGATGGAGAGAGGGAGAGAGAAATAGGGGGAGATAGAGATAGGGAGAAAGAATTAGAGATGGGTAAATAGAGATGGAGAGAGGGAGAGAGAAATAAATATACAAAGAGAATTAGAGATAGGTAAATAGAGATTGAGAGAGGGAGAGAGAAATAGGGGGAGATAGAGATAGGGAGAAAGAATTAGGGGGAGATAGAGATATATGGGAAGAGAAAGAGTGAGATAGAGATATATGGGAAGAGAAAGGGAGAGAGATGTAAGACCCCGTCCCTTGTGGCCTTATTGACCCTATTAGTCATTGATGGTTCATGTCCTATATTTATGTTCTTTTATGTTGGCCAATATACATTAGTGATTATTGTTTCTATACATCAAGTTGCTTATAGTTTGATTGTTAACCAACTAACTAGTGGTTTTGTGATTTGGTGTGATAGCTAGATGAGTTCCATTCCTTATCTGTGTAAGTATGCAATGATCAAGATGTTTCGTTGTTGGTAATGCCATTATATATATATGAAATAGATTTCATTGTGTTAGGTGATTTTATATTGTGAGCGTGAGTAAGTGTGAATATAAAATTAATGGTTGATATTCAATATTTGGTTGTAATAGTATTCGTTATAGGTAAGTAGATTATTGATAAGTGGTAATATTTTGATATTATATAACATGATCAATTGTTGTTTGATTATAAAAGGTATTATGCAAGTGGGAAGGGTGAATTATATGTTACTTATGTAGAATTAATTCCTTAGTCGATTATCATTAGAAGGTTATATTTTCATATGCTATTTGTTTCAATTACTATTAATTATATTGACACCTTTCTCTAGTTGAGTAAACAGGTTAAAATTGGTCAAGTTTGATGTAGGGGTCACATGGCTACTTTCCTTATGCCATTCTTGTGAATTCCTATTCTTGTCAAGGATATGTGTTTTAACGTTGTTTTTCAAGGATTGTGCTTGTGTGAAAGGTTGTTTTATTATACCCTTGAGTCACCTCTTTAAATTTCATTATTTATTTCAAGTTGTATAATGTCTTCATGTGGTTTTAATTGTTTAAAAGATGCCCTAGGTGACCTAGGTCTATAGAGTAGGGGTCTTTTTATTCTATAAAATCACTTAAACGAAGTGTAAAACCCACCCTAATTTCCCACTTATGAAAAGTGGCAGAAATGGGAGTTGGTTGGGTGGTTGAGAAGTTTTGGGGAGTTAGTTGCCCTTCTTTTCCTTCTATATAATCCTTCTTTTTGAAAGGAAAAGGGGATTCCTCTTTTGCCCTGGCTTCTCTCTTTTGGGACCTTGTCTTATCTTCCTTGCTATTGCTTCTCTTGTCTCTTGGTTGTTTCCTTATTTTTGAGAACTCTTGGAAAGGATGGGAGAGAAGAATGGGAGAATAGAGCTTGGAGAAGGAGAGGCTATCACTTTTTGGATTTGCATTTAGTTGGTAAGGTCTATCCCTTTTTGGATCCTTGTTTAAGATGCATGAAATATTGTTTATGTATTGAATATATGTGCAACTTAATGTCAAATCCTTTTTGAGGTATTGTTGAAATTGTGAGTTTGTCTTTGTCTTGTTGGAGTTCCACCTTGTTATAGTGCTCTGAATGTGTATGGCTATGCAAGGGTTAGGGTGATGAATTATGGCATGAGTTTTTGCATTGTGCTTAATATGTGGTGTAATGAGTTTAAGGAACCCTTGTGAATAGTAGAGGTGTGTGTAAGGGAAAGCTCTGTGACCCCTAGAGCTCAGGGGTGGATTGACTTTCAATCCTATGGTTGGGAGGAGAGATTGTAGCCAATGCCATTTTTTTTTTTTCGTTGTCTTCTTCTTCTAGGTGCATACATTGAAGTGCAATCAATGGAAAATCTAGCAAAATTCAAGATTCAAGCAAATATAAACGAGCCTTGTGATTTAGGGGAATTTTATGATCCTAAGAGTGGATTTATGGGAAGTGTATCATTGTATATGTGGTTAAGGGATCAAATATGTAAATATAATCTACCCTTCAACTAGATGTGTTATTTAAGGAAGACATTAGGCATATTTTGATCTTCAAATTTAAAGGGCTAATGTTGGGGTGAAGGTAGACTTTTAAGAGGAATCGTAAAAGCCTTTTTGTTTAATCTTTAAGAAAATAAAAAAGATTGTGTCTTAGACATCAAAACTCTCAACTTATTTGGGAAAGCCTTTTAAAAGGAAGTAAATTCTTATTGAGTCTAAATTAAATATTTCTCCTCAAAAAGAAAAGATAAATGGAAACAAGTATAGAAGGTCTCCACAAATCTTAAATCCAAGGAAAATTAAATGCATGGTCATTTTCTTTTGTATTGCTTTTAATCCATAATATAACTAGTTAGATTTTATATTTCAAAAAAAAAAAAGAAATTATATGTACATACGTATACCTATTGTGTAAGCAAAAATACTTGAAAAAGATAAAAATATCAATACCTATTTACCCTTTTCCCTAAATAAATAATAATCGGAAAAAAATGGGGGTTCACCACACAGTGCAACAGTAGTTGCAACACCATGTTGATATGGTGATCAGGGTTCGAGTCTCACCGTGATGAGGAACAAGCGCTCGACGGGAAGGAAGGTTGTGAGAAGTAAGAAGGCAGGCCATGGATCCAAAGGTGGGACCGATGGGCAGTAGAGTGGATCGCCCGGGAAGGAAGATGTTCGTACGGAAGGAACCCAATGACGGCGGCAGGTGCAGATGTCAGGTGGACTACAGGAAAAACCAGAGTAAGGGGTGGCAGGCGACAGGATGATTGGGCCACAAAAGCAGGCGATGCAGAAAGAGACAACACTCGGAATGGAGCTTGGAGCTTGCCGTGGAGGAGCAGAGGAAGGAGCTTGGGAGGCTGAAGATTAGCGCGCAGGGAAGGAAGAAAGGAGAGATGACGGAGGAGAAGAATGGAGTGGAGAAGGAGTAAGGCGGAGGAGTAGCGAAAGGAGGAATAAGGTAAGGAGTAGGGAGGAGGGTAGTCAGATGTTGTCTGCAAGCTTGGTGACCTCCAGCATGACCTTCTCCGTTTTGATCAATCTCAACGACACCGTCAACGAAGACAACAAACAAATCAGACACCTGATAACAGAGATCAAACTAGGACCATTCTTAAAGGTTTGCAACATGAAAATCATGAGTCAAAAATCCAAAAGTGCCCTTGCAGGCCAGGGGCGCCCATGCTTTTGAAGGACTTAAACTAACTTTCAGGATCTGTGAAACCAGTCATCCTTTCCAGGACTGAGCTGGTTATCCACCCTAGGTTTCAACAAGATCATCAAACTCATCAGTCTGTGGTGATCTCAGATCAAAGCACGGAGGGACAAAATGGAGAAATTGAAGAACACTCAAGAAAAATTGATTAAGTCTGGTGAAAAAGCACCCCTACTAAGAAAAGGCGCCTTTGATTTGAAGACATCAAATTCAATCTTTGAGCTTTGCAACTCCCAGGCACACTTAATCAGGGTTGTTCCATCTCAACAATGGATCCATCAACAACAACTCAAGATCAATGGAGCAAGCGGGAACGAGGATTCAACAGAGGCACTTCACCATGAAAAAAGAATGAAAATAACTTCAACTCCTCAAAAGGGACACCTAAAAGTCAAAGCAAGATCTATTGACTGAAGTTAGATATTTTGAAGGCCTTTTATGTCTAAAAACCTCCCACAATCAGTGGAAATCTCTCTCGGGAACTCCAGATCAAGCCAAATCACTCCTCAATCAAGAGTTGGCACCCAAACTTGATGCATTCAAGCTTCAATCATTATATATCAAGTTTAGGCGTCCCATTTCATTATCTTTCTTTGCAGGTTGATGGCTAAAACAACAATTTGCTCTCCAAGACGTCTTTTCAAGATCTGATAGAGGGGTTTTCACCGTTCTTTGTATTTTTGAAGATCAATTGCACAAAAGGATAATTTATCAGAGGTTGGATCCAGAGGCATCATTTTTCCAGAAAGGCAATTAATAACTTCCAATCTTCCTCATCTTATTCCTCTCTTCTTGTCTTAAAACTTCTTGCATGTCCCAAAAAACAACAGACAATCACAGATCTAACCAACTAGGTATGATCAGCACAATTTTTCCAACAAAACCCACTTGTTGAATTTTCCAAAAAACAGCAAACTTGTTGCCCCTATTTTTAGGGACTTTTTCGAAAAAGTCAGATTCAAAAATCCAACGAACTGGATTTGTTCAGCATTGAAGCACGAACAAAACCCATGTGTCAATTTTTTTTTGAAAAAATACTTCTCGGTAGGTGTTATTTTTAAGGGTTTTCAAAAGTTGTCTGAACAGGGTTGTGTGCATAGTTGATCTTTAAGTTTTTCAAGATGCAATTCTCCCAAGTGCAATACAAGACCAAAACGGTCTTGTACCATAATTTCCTGAAAACAATAGACACAGACTTGCATCAAGTACACCCAGAGGTCAACTCGGAAGATTTGGAAGGCATGGACCAAATCACGTTACAAAACATCGAGCAATCCGGATTGCTTGAGGCCGCGTCAACCCCCATCGCATTACAGAACATCGAGTTTGTAATTGCTTGCATTAAGCATTACAACCCTACCACACGAGAAATCCGATCAGTGGATGGGCGGGTGATTTACAGCCTTAAACCTAAGGAAGTCGAAAAGTGTTTTACTATTCCACCATGTCCGACCAATGTGGTCATATCTTTGAGAGAATGCGAAAGGGAATTTGAAGCATCAAAGGATAAGTGTCAGCAGAGAATGGCAGAAAAATGGCTAAAAGTGAAAAAGGCCAACTTGCCCAAGAACATTGGGCGAGGAGAGTTTCGAGATGAGTATGGAGTGATGATCACTCTACTCAACCGGATCACTGGACCGGAGAATGGGAACCAATTTCAGTCGTGGATGTACTACATCATCGCTAAGATTGTAAGCAACAAAAAGCATTACGATTGGCCCACCCTCATCAGTGATACACTCCACCAACAAATGATTGGGTTCTTAGAGGCTCACAGGTTCCATATATGCTCATATCTTGTATACCTGATTGCCTTCCAAGGCCAGTTCAGAGCATTAAACACTGTGGGAACCTTAGGTGTGCAGAAGGTCCACGAACATTTTTCGCGACTTTAGTTTACACAAGCAGAATGGCATTTCAAGTGGATAAATGATCTTTTCATTATGCACACCGTAAGGGACCTCGACCATGAGATGCATGTACATATATCACCAGCAGCCAAGGAGGCAATGGTGAACTAGGCGGATTGGTTCATCCAATTCCCCACCTTCACCTATATATGCGTATATGGATACAACAGTCATCCTGCCATGTTACCCCACTACCCTTCAGATAGGGTTGTTCTCTTCATGGAGTTCTTGCGGCAGTTGGCCAAAGTTCATTCTCATCTACGCCTCAAAAAGAAGACAGCTGCAAACTTTCCTATCCAAATGGGACTTTACAAGTGTAAAACAGCGGCTAATGCCAAAATCATGTGCCAAGAGACTGTGAAACTTAATCTCAAATATCTCATTGAGAGACAATCGTATGATCTGAGAGGCCTTTATGCAGCACACCTTGAGCAACACTCTTCACACGAGTCTTCCATGGAAGACTACTGGGTCAACTATGAAGATGAGTTTGATGTACGAAGATGTAACTATAGCCAGTTTAGACTTCCATAGATTGTTGTTTTCATGACAAAAGATGTGGAAGGCCTATCCGATGATGATGAGGAAGTAATTCTTCCTTCATTCTTCGTGGATCAAGTGGACTCACAACCACTTGGAAAAGTGAATTGGTACGCCAAGGAGAATACATCTATAAAGGAAAGGACAAATAGGGTTGTAAGAAATAGCCAACTCTATTTGGACATCAAGAAGACAAGGAAGGTAGTAATTCCCCGCACAGAGCCGCCATCGGTTCATCCTTCACTACCTTCCACATCAAGGAAGAAGCCCAGACAAAAGCAATGGAGTAACCCTCCCAAAGGAATGCGAATGTCAGCGCACACAAGGGGAAGAGCACAAGAGGTACATGTGGAGACAGCCACAATCATACCTGAGACAGCCATGGAAACAGCTGCAGTTGAGCCAATGATTGAGACAATCACAGCTGAGACAAAGCCCATGATGGAAGCAACTACAGTAGATATAGTGTTAGTAGTGGAAACAGAACCTCCTACTTCACCACCATTGCATCAGTCACCAATCCCCATTGACTTGGACTCTCCACCACGAGATATTGCAGCACAATCTCATTCAACAAGCATTCAAGGGCCTAACATTCCTCCTTCCAGCCAAGTTAGTCAAGATTCATCTTGGCTTGTGAGCTTCCTTGGAAAGAAGAGAGAAAGGCCATCCTACCAGCTTCACTTCACGGAATTCGACCACGTCCCTCAAGACGTACCGGTAAAGAAGCTAAAGAAGCAGGTTCACATAGGAAGGAATGATGACAATGAAGTTGTCATAGAGACAGCTGCACCACCTGAGGACAAGAATGCACACGAGGTAGAGGTGAATGACTTCACATTGTCGAAGGTCAACCTTGGGAAAACCACTCGTCAGGTGGAAGCAGATCTTCTTGGAATAGCATCAATGAGTGTTCAAGAAAGAATGGCTAAGGACAGTAGAGACAAATCAGCCTTAAAGGCTGAAAACCAGCAATTGAGACTGTACATATCTAGCTTGATGCACAGTACGCCAAACATCTCTACTTTGCCACAAGAGATGCTTGATCTCCCCGCAAAGCAAAATCACCACCAGTTGATCTTATATTGAAAACACTTGAGGAATCAAGTGGAAGAATTTATTGTCAAAGGACGATGTATACTGGCAGAACTGTACCAATTGCGGGACAGAGCTCATGGACTCCACGCAAAGATTCAGTAGTCAGAACGAAAGGCAGCAAAGAAGAGGCCTGGGGATGAGATCACGGTCATTGACTTACAACTAGCATATCAATCAATTACCATTGCAGAGAACAAACGACATGTTTTCGCTTGGAAAGAACAACTGGCATACAAGGTGAAAGCCTATGATGCCAATTCTATGGAACTGATCAAGTACTGACAGATCGTGGCAGGTGTTATCAACTTCACAAGAACGTTGGTAATATCCATCCCTTGCCTTTATCAGCACGAAGGGGGTGCGTACTGTTGGTTCCCAAATCAATAGATGCAATGAGTCCTAAAGAGTAGCCACTCTCATATTCAGACTCAACGAGTTGATATGGCCAACGAACAAGATTCAGTCAAAGAGACTGAAATCTTCTGCACTTCAGGCTCTGTTAAACCCGGGAGGGTGATCCCAACCTTGTGCTTTCAGATACTTGTGTGCCACAGTATCAAACACATAGTGAACAGATAAATCTCCTTTATATGCTTAGCAAATACAATACCTTGAAGGTATGGCTGACCTTTATGGCAGTGTACACACTAAATATGAGATATATGATTCATTAAAGCTTGACACACAAACATACAGAGATAGATAAGTAAATTTGATTTAAAGTTGTAGCTGCTCACAAAATAATCTCAAGAAATTGCAACATCAAGAGACCAGTGCCATATTCTAGGGTGGAGTCGCCTAAATCAAATAATTTCAATTTCATTACAGCATCCACTCTGGCATAACTATTCCTATCAGATGATGCATTACACCATTGATAATAGAAACTAAATCAGTCATACTTTATTTATCCAAGCATACAGTTGCACAAATCTTCATTCTTGTTAGTACAATTTAACTTACTCCTTGAATAAGAGTAATAATAGTGAACAAACATTCAGGGAAATACAAGAAGATGAATAGAAACCCTTGATTTCATTATATTCATAACTTATGCAATGTCTACAATGGAGAAAACTGACCCAGAATATCTTGTCATTTATTTATCTAACATGACAGTGCTGCAATTACATTCTCAATTACAAGGCTCAAAAAAGCTTTAGAAACCTAAAATCACACTATACATTTCAGACCCTGTTACAATAGTATTCCGTGAGACCAAGCAGTGAACAACCTCCATTTTGAAATAGAAAATCTGCACATAAGGAAAGTGCAAAAGCCTAAATTGGAGATCAAAAGAAGACACATGGCATGTTCAAGTTCGTTGATCTGCAACTGTCTTTACTTGTTGAAGACTCTTCAACCTGCTTTCAAATTCACGCTTCATGCACCTGCTCATCTTCAACAGAAAAATATTCCCCAACTTGAGAAGTCATCATTCCTCTCTGTCATTTTGTTGAAAAATAGCTTTACCCTACAAAATATTTTATCTCCCCCTTGTTCATTTTCACCTAGCTGTGTGAAAATGGTCCTCTTTGTAAAAACTTCTCCCAGCAAAGATATTACATAGTGAATATATTATTCACTTTATAAAATTGTTTACCTGTTGTTGTACCCAAAACCAAATTTTTTGCTTCATCAAGGCATTTTGTTTAAAAGAGTCTAAATCTTGCTAAAATGATGTCAAGTACAGTTTTTGGGCAATATCAAGCATGGAGTTTTGTCAATAGTTTGTCAGTTAAAGGCAGTTTCATTGATCAGAACTTGAATCAGAGACTCAGAACGGAGCATTTCATGATGGAGGAGCATTTCGCGACAGCATTTCACATTGCACATGGTCATTTCAGTAGTCAAGACGGAGTTTTTAGTGATGAAATAATGAGGATTAAGCGCACCTGTAGCCCAGGGGCGCCCTTCTTTTTGAAGGTCAAGATCTTGTTGAAAGTGCTCATACATACAGTCAAACTCTTCAGAATTGGTCTGGTTATCCAACGAGCTATCCAGCAAAGCTTTCCGAGACCCGAAACTCCGGCAACTGGCGATGGAAGCTGAAGATTCCAAAGTTTCACATGGCAGAAACTTGTCATTTTCCAATAAAAGCGCGCCTGTAGCTTGAGGGCGCCCTTCTAGAAGGAGGTTTGGATTTTGGTTTTTCTGCTAATAGATGCAGTCAATCTCTTCACGACAAGTCTGCTCGTCCAATGAACTATTAAGTGCAGTCATCCAAGTCTCAGAGCTCCAGCGGTCGACGTCTGAAGTTGAGCTTATAATGGAGTTTTTCACGTCTTTGAGCTTCTTCCTTGTGTTCCCAGTGCAACTATAGCTCAGGGGCACTGGTTAAAATGACCCTTAAGATGGAAAAATTTGTAGACGAAGCTTTCCTGACATCAGTACTACGCTAGTTTAGCTCCGCGTTGCACCAAGTTGCCTGTCAATCCGACATTCCGGGCGATTGTGGCAGAGTTTCTACCAAGCACGTAATTTCACGGGCGGACTAGCACAAGGTTTTCATTGTATTTCTACAGTCCAGAGGCGCCTAGCCTTTAGGCTTGTCAGATGAGGTCGTTCGCTTTCGAAGTCTTCACGAGACTTGAGCGTAATTACTTTATCTATTCAACGAGCTCAGCCGTCAGCGTCCGGGATTTGGCAGTCACTCGTACGTACGAGGTCTTTGGCGAAATACTGAAAAGTGAAGACATTCGGAAAATGGCTGTGTTGATTGTTTATTCCATCTTGGGATGGGCACCCTTCTATTTGAGGTCTTAGAAGCAGTTTTCTTGCTTCGTCGCCTCTAGAGACGCCTCTTGTCAATCCTTCTGGCTGTCCGTTAAAACAAACGTGGCTCGAATCGGAGCATCCCAGCTCTCGGTATCGGAGGACAAAATAGGGTACTTGGATGAGGTTTGAACTTTCGTCAAAATGCTGTCAGTGCAACTGAAGGCCAGGGGTGCTTTTTCTTTTGAGGCCCTTAAAGTAATTTCCAGATGCCGTGCGTATATCCGTTGGATGCAGAATGTTTCCAGGCATGCAGTGAGCTTGATTTCCTGTCAGCAGGGTTCACCATTCGCCGTCAGCAGCCGTTTGAAGTGTCAAATGGCAGTTTAGGAAAATGGTTGGTTGTCTAGTACCTGTAAATGAATTTAGTCAAGGGCGCCTAATTTTTTGAGGTGTCAAACGATGGATTTTGCAGTGATGACTCCCAGCAGGCATTTCTTCTTTGCTCAGCAGGCTTCGCGATGAATATCTCAGCTCGGTCTCAGCATCATCCGGTCATTCAAGATTCAGTGTCGAAGATGGCCAGTCGTGACTTTGTCGTCAGCTATAAAATAGGAAGTTAATAAAAAGTGCAATATCTTGAGCAAATGGACGCCTATGAGCTCAAAAGTTGACTTTTCGGAATCGGTGAAGTCTAACAGTGAATCCTGAAGCTTCATTCGAATTGTCAACTGGAGTTTAAAATATTTAATATTTATTTTGCATATTTTAGCATTAAGTGGCGATTTTCTATTTTTGGCGCCTTTGCTATTGCATAATGAATATTTTATTATTTATTTAAATTCAAACTTCAAGTTAGTGGCAGTGAAACTGAAAAGGGACCAATTGGAAAGCTTCTATTTCAATCAGGGTTTTTAAATCTTGCAGTTGCCAAGTTGGTGCGAATTTCTTCTTATTTAAAACATAGCGCCTTCATTTATTATTCACAAAGCTCAGGAGAAATTCGTATTTCTTAAGAGAAATTCAGTTTTCAAAAGAAATTCGTATTTTTCAAAGAGATTCATATTTTGAAAGACAAAATTCGTTTTTCTTCAAGGCAAAGGCGTGTTTTTCAAGAAAAAATCATATTTCTTCAAAGCAAAGACATATCTTCAAGGGAAATTCGTAGTTTCTCAAGACAAAGGCGAATTTTCAGAGTAAAGGCGAATTCTTCATCAGCAATCAAGGGCGATTTCATCAAACACTTCTTTTTGCAGGTTAAAGTTCACATTCATCAGCAAATTTGAAGAACAGGGGCGATTTTCACAGAAGAAAGAGCATATAAAAAACATCTTTTTCTTCCTTGATTCTCAAATTTCTCTCAAAATCCAATTCGCATGTTCCTGAAATTGGCAAATTTGACAAGTCTGAACATCTGGATCATTTCTATATAACTTCCTCGAATTAAAATCGTGCGTTTGATTTTTCAGGAATTTTTAACTTCAGAACATTCGTTCTCGAGTTTCTAATTTTCTCAACTGAAAACTCTTTGCATGGTTGAGTAGAGGTTAGATTTTCGCATTTCTGACGTTCTGGGTTGTCTTGGAATCTTTTTCTGGACAAGACCCATATCTCAGATTTTTCGCCGAAAATAACTCTTCAGCAGGCTATTTTTAGCCTCAGCAAGCTATTTTAAGCTTTCCAGAAATCTTGTCAGAACATAGTCAAGTTCACAGTCAACAGGCGAGTTTTTCATAATGCAATTCACACAGACTGAATTCAAGACCAAATCAGTCTTAATTCACAATTTCATCAGAAAAGCTGAGACGGAATTGTATCAAGTGCTTTCAGAGGGTTGACAGGCGTAGTTACTCAAATCCATATGGTTGCATGCCTCGTATGGCCGATTGTCTTCCAAAGCCAGTTTAGAGGGTTGATACCGTTGGAATTTTGCGTGTGCAGCAAGTTTGTTTGCATTTCTCACAAACAGAGTGTGTGCAGTCAAACTTCACAGTTTCGTCATGAAACACTCTTTCATTAAGGAGAAGCGTCAGAGGCATCAAGTTGCAGATGAGATAATGGCCATCACTTCAGTTACGGAGCCGCCAAAGTTACTAGTCAGTGAAATGCTAGTTTGAGTGTGCAAAGATTGTTGAGATTGCTCAAGTTGCTGACATTCAAATGTTGATGCAGTTAACAATCTCGTTGAGGGATTGGTTGCTCGAGATCACAGCCAGTAGACTTCAGTTCCCACCTCTCAGAACAGACATTAAACACGGGAGTTAAACTTGACGTTATCTTTTCAAGTTAACTCACTGTCTTATCTCATGCATATCTATTCTGAGATCAGCTTTATTCACTTGGAGTTTCATTTAGGGTTTTCGTTAACTGATGGTAGTCTTCCAGTTAACTCGCTTTCAATAAAGACGTGCATGCTTGCACATTGTCCATTTAGGTTAGATGTACCGGTTAACTGATGGTAGTTTTCCAGTTAACTATATAGTTTACTTTATTAGGGTTTAGCAATAAATCTTGCATGCATTGCAAGACTGTAGTTGACTCAAGGTGATTTTAGGGTTCCCACCTTTGATGTATATAAATAAGAGCTTTTGCTCATTTGTAAATAACTTTTGCACGAGAGAGAAATATATGCTGTGCCTACCTTGCCCTCAATATTGCTCTTTTGGTATTTGTTCATGCGTCTTTACTATTATGATGAATTGTTATGCCACATAGGGTTTCATGCAATTATAATGGTGAATTCTTTCCATAGTTAGATCAAATATGTTTTGTGTTCAATAAGCTTGTTCAGATTGAGATGATAGTTGTGCCACCTTGCCTTCAAGTAGAGAATCTGCACTAGGTTATCGTATGTTGTTGTGAACAATAAACTTATTCGGATTGAGCTGATAGTCGTGCCACCTTGCCTTCAAGTTGAGAATCCGTATTCAGTTTATCGTGTGTTGTTGTTACCAATAAGCGTGTTTAGATTGAGCTGATAGATGTGCCACCTTGACTTCAAGTTGAGAATCTATACTCGTTTATCGTTTGATAGTCAAACCTTGCTCTGTTTCCTCATGCTCTATTTTTCTTGAGGAAATTGGATAGATTTTAATTAATTGGCATAGTTATAGTTAGAAGTCTGCAAAACCAGAAAATACTCAGCTGCAACATATATAGTTTTCGAGAAAGCCTTGTACCTCTACAGCTGAAGCAAAAAGGCAGGATATAGTTTAGTTTATTTCCATTTGCAAGTACTTTTGTCAAGCACAACGAGGGAGCTTCCCCTCCTAATTTGAAGAGCACTCATTGCGTAGTGTGCATAGCTGTCCGTACCAACTCTTACTCTAGAGATGCTAGTTGTTACGCCAACACCTGTGAAGAAGCCTTTGTGCTTTTAATACTTGCCCAACCAAAATAAAATTATTTTATCAATAAAATCAGTTACCCAGCAAAGAGAACCTTTACTCATAAAGTGAATATTTTATTTTCTTATCGGGCTTTTAAAATCCTTCTACCCGTGTTCTTACCTCAGTTTTAAAATTTCGCCCTTTTAAAATGGAGAGATTTAAAATTATAAGTTGGAGCAAACATTTTAAAAGTTTTTCTTTAAAAAACTTATAAATCTTACCGGGCCCACCATTTACCTTCCTCCACCCCTTTTCATCGCACATCTCCATTTACATTGAGAATAGCTAATATTTATTAGCGATGCCCAAAATGAGGGGAACAACCATCGCACATCTCCATTTCATTTGGGAAGTGAATATATCAATCAGCGATATGCGATAAAACTATGCAGCCCATCGCTAATCGCGGATGCATTTGGGAATGGAGGTTTCCATTCACGATGGAAAAGAAGCACCTCGCCCGTTGCTGATCCAGAGTGGAAAAGAGAAAACAAAATGGCGATGCACAATAAGAGCCAAAGATGCCCTCATTTTGATGCCTCCACCATTTGAGTCCTACGTTCTCCTGTGACAGCTCCCTGTAGCGGCGTTGAATTCTCCTCTGCAACTATATTGTCCTAACATCAAAGCAAATCAAGAAATCTGAGGGCGCCATATACATTGCAATTGATTCATTCATCATCCTGCCTCCATTTGCAATTCACGCAAGCTCAATACCTTCGCAACCTTTGTGGTTTCCTTCTACAAAATACATTCACCACACATTTGATGAGTTTGCTCCAGTCACAGTGCATCCCTGATCGGTTCTAGACTTAGTTGGAGCTTACCCCAGCCTGAGCCGTGGTGTCAGAACATACATATTCATTCCACAAAACACGGAAACCCTAATTCATAATAGCCCCTCCTCAAGATGCTTAGTCACATTCCCCCTACTCGCTTTTCTCTGAGCGTCGAACAAAGGCCCCTTACAATGCAACTCTCTGGTTCTATCCAAGGCGTAACTTTTCAGTATTTATTAGCTCATATTCTCCATATTCAAGGCGGCGTTGATCAGGCCTCAACCTGGAATTTGTGGGAGGCAACTTCTCCAAATTACAAATAATTCACTCACTACCACTTAAACGCCTTCAAGCACTAGGCACCCAGCAAAGTGTCTCCTGTAGCGTATTTTTACAACTATGTAAAAAGGTTACCTCTTTGCAGTATTAGATAGATTCCTTCGAGCAGCGCCATGGTTGCCCCAATTCACTTTGTGAGGTTTTCAGTTGCTTCTTGCCGCTAGAAACTGCAGAATGTTTCCACTCGCAATTGAAATGTCAGCCACAATTCTTTCGCATATAATTCATGTGTGCAGCTTTGACTGTGTTTTTGCTCACTTTGCTATATCAAATTCACCCTTTGAAGAATTAAAAGTTGAAACTCCCGCCTTGCAACACCTGCATCAAAGTGAAATATATTATTTGAGGGTGCTACGTACACAGCCCTAAAATGTTCTTCATACTCATGCCATTGTGGTTACTTTGTTTTACTTCGTACCAATACTCTGTATTAAGTTTCATGTTGTGCAGCATATACCAGGCGTTTGATGTTTTCTTATTCATTTTAAAATGCATCCCTAATAATTTATGTTTGGATGGATCTTATTCGAAGCTCAAGCCCAACTACAAAACTTTGATAGGCGCCCACAATAATAGGAAACCCTAACCATAATTTCCCAATAAAATTTTCTCTTTCAGTACTTGTAGTTGTTCAAACAACCCAACACAATTAAATGGTGTTGTGACTTTATCCCATGGCAACTACCTTCACTCAACCTCTTGTCCCTAGTAGCTTCAGTTTGAGAAGAAGACATACTCGTGGTATATTGGTGCAATCTAATGCACAACATTATGTGGATCATCATCAAAGCCTAATGCATGGATTAGGTTGTTAGAAGAAACCCCTAAGTGCACCTTTGTTGTCCTTTGCATATTGCTTGTATCCAAGTAGTTTCAGGCAACTAACTCAAAACATTCAATGTAATAGTCCACTTTGAAAGTATTCCCATCGAACCATTATGCATCCACATTTCCAATTTGATTTCATCACAAGAGCCAAGAATCTGAATCAACATATTGTAAATAAAAGCATTTGCTTTACACCGGTCTATGATGAGCTATCTAAGACCTGCTGCAATCCATTCAATATCAAAATTGGCCTGCTTTCTCTTATGAATTGTATTTACACATGCCTCTCCATTTTGCTTCTATTGTTTGAAAATTTCCACTTGTGTTAATCCTTCTGTGTGCAGCTTACATTTTCTCTGTGACTGAAAATAGCAAAACCCCTTTTTGGTGATAGTGAATGTCATTTTCTGCACTTCAATCACATCAAGTAATAACTTGAGTATAGTATTATTTAAATTAGAAAATTTAAATAATATATATTTATCTGAGAATAAGCAATTGTTTGATCACTCAGGCCACAATTTTAGTCGATTCCCTGATGGGCCCGACTAAAAAAAAATTTCATTTCTGGACAATTGGCCCTCACAAATGCTCTGAAACCATATCTGGATGCATTCTGAATGCGAAAACTTGAGCAAATGTCCATTTAAACTTGACGTTTTGCATCTCTGAATCCTGGCCAAAATCACCTGAGTAGCCTTCGGAATCAGCTTCAAAAACTGACCCAATCACCTCCCTAAGCCCTGAAAGTTGGCACTCTAGTAAAATGTTATACAGAGAATCCAGAGTGTCAAACGAATGTTTATTATGATGCCCGAGGTGAAAGATATCAATCCTCGAAGTTGCCTTCTCAAATGTTTCAGAAACTGCACTTTTCCAACCTTACTGAAACATGTTCAATCATTGATTTGAAAAAATATCAAATCTCCGTTTCAGAGGTTGCCACTTGGCAAGCTGGTACATGTGGACACCATGAGTATGTCTGCAAGAGGATTTGACCTGATTTAATCACATGTGCAAGATATTCAAGCTCAAAGTTGCCTTCTCTGAAAATCTGGAAATGTTGATTCTAAAACCCTGAAAAAGTTCATTTGGAATGGACCTTGAAAAAATAGCAAATAAGGAGCTAGGGGGCTACAAACCTGCCAAGTGGTAGATAATAGTATATACAATCACGAGGAACAACCACTTTCGCATGTAGGTTAAAAGGTTGCAAAATAAAATTTCAAAAGTAGGGGCACTTTTTGCAGATTTACACAGTTCAGTTTGCAAATCTGAACAATTTGCAAACGGAATCAAGCTGGAAAACTTAGCAAATGGATTCATGGAGCTATGCCAACTGACATGGGATTTCATAAAGATGCAGAGAATCATGGAAAAATATCAGTTGTGCTTAATACTCAGCAGGCACAAACATACAACATCACAAAGATGGCCTACTTAGAAAGGTGCAACATGTGTAAACAGCAAACCAACTTTTGCACCTCCAGACAAGGGTATCAAAAACTTATTAAAACTGATCATGGGAAGCTGCAAATGGACATGTGGCATCTCTAATAGGTGTTCAACATTTCCCCAAAGTGATTTTGCATGATAATCAAGGGGTACAAAGTTATAGGCTCTCAAACTGAGCCTTTTAGGCTTATTCTGCAGGGTACTTCTAAGTGGCAAAATTTTACATGGGCTCTCAAAAATCTAGCCAAATTTTGGAGGTCCCAACACGTACATTGAGCTAGGCGCAATGCAGAAACAATTCCAGGATGTCGTCTGTAGCATATTTTATGATGATCCTAATGGTTGCAAGTTGAGTAAGGTTGCAGCCATGTCCACCAAGCTATATGACGCAGCTGCAAAGTGCATAGACTATCAGCAGCAGCTTGCAAATGGTGAAGAGATGTTGAAACACCACGTCATCATCCTACAGAGCATTGATTGTCCAGAGGCTGAAGAAGTCAACGACTAGATTAAGGAGTTGTTGACTGGAGGTGGTGAGGTGTAAAGCACCCGCCTAGTGTTAGTTTTAAGAACAGAAATGCAATAAGCAGAAAACACAACACAGAGAGCAATAATACAGTATTTTACCCTGGGAAACCCTACTACTCGAGGGAGAAAAACCTAGCAAAATATTCTCTTATAAATCAAAATAATAAGTGCAGAAATAGCACACAAGATTAGGCCCTAGAAGACGCTGAGTGTCATACAATGAATCATACCACTTCTCTTTGAAGCGAATCTTGAATACACAAAAGTAATGACACTTCTCCTTGATGCTAATTTGCTGCTTAAAAAATAGGCCTACTACTGAAAGAATTCGAACTTGGAATGAATTGATTGGATGCCAAAATGAGGAGACACCTTCACATATTTATACAAGACTAGGCAAGCTCACTCTAGAGCCAACCTAGTAATTATGATATTTGTTTATAAAACATGATGGCCGACCTGCTTTAGCTTAGGGAAATACTTCCCGCAACTATAAAAATACTAACACTCCCTCTTAGCTAGGGAGGTATTCTCAAATATCCACGTCATGGAGTCTCTCAACATGATGTCCACAATGGCTACATCCATTTGTGAAAAGAACACATCGTAGTCTCAGAGATGTACAAAAATATCCTCGTCATGGAGTCTCTCAACTTGACGTCTCATCTCAGTCTCAGAGATGTACAAGATATCCTCGTCATGGAGTCTCTCAACATCCATTCTTACCACACTTTTGTTGTTTCACCAATATCCTCTATTTACCCTTATCTCTTGGTAACTGAATCTCAAAGAACTCTTTCCCCAAAATCTTTGCACGATCACTCACAAACTTCCTACTTTTTCTCTTCCTTTTCCCACAATAACTCACTAAATATATCTTTTATTGTCACTCTCCTTGTCTTAAGCAGCACAAGAGATGACTCATGGTTTGGGGGGGTTTAACTCTTCGAAGTGTTTCTTCATTTTAGGTGATGCAACCTTTGGTAATATTTCGTTATTTAGAAAAATATTATTAAATAAAAGAGTTTTAATCCCTTTCTTCTTGGAAAACATTTGTTGTATTCATGGCATATTTAGTGAGCATAGCATCATCATCATCCACTCTTTACATTTTCTCCTAATATCCTCTTTTTATGGGTGATCCCACGATACTAGTTTACAATTTTTGGCCAAACTAGACATTGAACTGAATTTTTTTAACTAAATCTTCATTTTCGGGCACCTATAGTGGCTTAACCATGAGGAATTTGAAGATAATGTAAACTAGTGATTTGTAACATTTTGTCTGTAGATTATAAATATATTTTTTTCAAATTTTTTGGAATTAGATTGCACTTCTTTTCCCATCTCCTTTGAAAACTAGTTTTTAACAGTAAACACCATTTTTAAAGAGTGACGTTACTGGCTAACACAACTTTTTTTCTATGAAAGATAAAATTCTAATTTTTTCGAATTTAAATTTGTAACTACGATATCTAGTGCATGGAATTGGTTTCATAGCATTTCATTGAATATTTTTTTTTTGATTAAGTTTCAAAGTCAAACCAGTTACAATTTAGACATGATTTACTAGCTAAAACATAACTTTTTTTGTATGTATCGAAATTCAATTTATATTTTTTGTTTGATCAAGGACATCAATATCTAGTGCACTGATATTTTTCAAAAAAAATTTTGATAATCTACTATTTTTCCACATGTGTAGAACAAAGAGCTTGTTTTTCGGTGAAAAACCTACATTCACAAGAAATAAAAATTAAATATAATAAGCAAATTAAATTTAATTAAAATTATACTTTTTTGGAAGCTTATAATAAGGACTATATACTTACAAAAATAAATTTTAAATGAATTCATTTGATCCCCCAAAAGGTAAACCAAAAGTGGTTTTTTATCAGCATTTTGATAGGTGTAAAGAAGATTTTATTATAGGTATGGTTTAAAACTAGTGGGGTTCTATCCAAGGGGGCTTGGTCTAAGGTGGTTTGATCAAACCCTCTTCAATTGGAATCCTTTAAATGGAACTTTTCAAGGCTTAAATCATTATATTTTCTAAAAATATGTGATTTCAGCAAAAATTAGGATCTCCCAAAAAGTGTAAACCACTATTGTGGGATCACCCTTATTAATCTCACACTCCTACTAACCACATCCTCCAATAATCCTTATTAAAATACATAAGCTATAGTTTTGAAATTGGGGTTATTAAACCCTCAAACCCTTCATTTATGTAACCTTAAAGTTTGACAAACTGATTCCAGAAAATGGTTGTCGAATTAGAATCTACCAACAAAGCACCCTTGCTTTCACACCCTAATTGAGCACCACTGCTCCCAAGTCCTTCCTTTGTTAACTCCTTAAAATCATTATAATCCTTTGGTTGTTATGCCATTCCCATTAGGTTTTCTTTTGCTTTTCTTACTTAGGTAATCAAGCTCTATATTGTATCATCATGTGCTAGCAATACTATCTATCCTTCCAACTAGAGGCTTTCTAAACCTTCTGTAACAACTCTCCTAGCACACTCTAACGAGGCCTCTCTAGGTCTCTCAATCCTCTTTCTATAGCTTTACTCTCCTTCTTGAATTTGCTTTAATCTTCTCTCTTCTTCAATGCTCATCTCAATTGCCATCTTAATTTGCTCAAAAATCTCTCTTTGCCTCTTGTTGCTTTCTTTGGCCATGGGTGTTTTTGATTTGTAATTTTATTAATCCTTTTTATGCACTCCTAATGGGTCAAACTACATCAGCCTAGGTGGTTGCATCTCTTGAAGATCTTTTTTCAAGATCTTCCCTCTTTTCATTCATCATCCTCTAGGTGCCTAACCTCGTCTCACGAGGCTAGAACCTAGAGTATCCTACTACAAACCATAAAATTAGGTTACTAACTACAATCCTTCCTTACTGAATCTCTTACGACTGTAAATGATTTATTCATTAATCTTATCTTCCTTTACCACTCTAACAAGGTCTTGGTAACGAAACCAAATGTTGGCAAGAACAAAGTACAGGTCGAGGATTTGAACCTAAGTTTCTTGAGAGTTGTATTTTTGTCCTAGTATGAGAGATAAGAGGAAGTTCAGGCTTCTGCAATAAATTACAAAAGGTTGCAACAAAATAGAACATATAAAATTAAATATATTCATACATACACACATTCATTATATATCATAATATATTAGACATTCATTAGTGAACATGTGATACATCATATTATCATATTTCTTCAGACACACACATATATATATACAATTTTCACTTATACATCAGTCCTCTTCATACTTCTATCTTATCTCTTATATTCACTCATGTATGACCTATCTTATATCTCCTTTCTATCTTGCATTCTATGCCCTACTTATATCTAAGTACAATTGTATAAAAAGGTGTGTTACTTGGTATTTCTTTCGGATTTGTTGGTAGTCGGCTGAGTATGCAACATTTCCTTTACAGTTGGTTTGGCTCTTAAACTCAACTCAGTATTGTCAAGAATGAGTTTCAACCTCATTCACTTTGTAAACTAAAGCATTATGTGCTAGTTTATGGCAAAATAACTGTGAATTTTTTATTCTTTGATTGCTTCTATTTTTGAGTTTGCCTACAATCTAGAATCCCCTTGTACTGTTTTGCATTCACACATACAAGCTTTTCTTCTGTGTCCAAAATGTTAGCCTATTGGTACCCTAGCATTTATGACCCCCATGTGCCATTTGTTGCCCCTGCATGAGCATAGAGATTAGGGTATGGAAAAGCATTTGATGGCCCTGACAAGTATTGTGAGGTGTAGTTAAAAGGATTTATAAAACCCTCCTAGGGTAATGTTCCTTCATTGACCTTTGTGCTTGTTTCCCCACCTGAAACCTTTCTATTGTTTCATTTTTACTGATTGTGCATTCCACTGGCTCTATCATCTATGTTTGTTCAATTATATTTATGTTGTCATTTTCCTCAGTATCTTTGGTAATGTCTATTGGATCTGCCTTACCCCCCATACTTTCATTGTGGCCTTTCATAGAAATCCACAATTTGTTGATGATTGTGGCTTGTCTTGACAATGGTTCGGTGTAGTGCCCTTGCAATGTTATTTAAAATTTTAAAATGCAGAGTAAAGACAGGGTGGGGCTCACTTGTTTTATATTTGTTTGTTCCTTTGTTCTTTGGTCTCACTTACCACTTTTAGGAAACCATACAAAAATGGGGCCAACAAAATCCTTGAATGCCTAAAATGTTTGAGAATGTGTTGGCTTCCCCTGTCATTGACACTGCTTTCCTCCACTGATACTGCTTTCCACCACTGATACTAATTCCTCTCAAATGCCAAATAATCTCTGATACTAATTGAGGGTGGTATACCAATTTGAATATGAGTGCACAGGTTTGATCTTCTGTCTTGCTGATGTCTAAGTGCATCACTTATGTGACCCACTTTATTTTATTTGTGCACGTGTACTGAGAATGGTAAATACAACCTGTTAACTCTACCATTCTTCTTAACTATCAAGTGCAAGAGACTAATCTATACACAGAAAGGTAAATACAGTTCACAACAACAGTCTCCCTAACCTCTTCAAATACCTCTTAAATTTACAGGAGTGGCAAGTGTTTCAGGACAGCAATGTCATCTCTTAACAATGTTTCATGTTAATATTTCCTGTAATGTCAAGCAATATTGATGCCCATATTTATTGATCACAGTACAAATAAGGATGCTACTAAACACCATACTGACCAAGAATGTACAGGTCACAATAATGACAGAATGCTACTGATCAGTGATCATAACAATATTGCTAATCAAAAGACAATGATGACAACAACAATCTCAATTGGTATAAAATTATTAACAACTGATATGTAACAACAAAAATTGCCAGACAATTGCCTCGGAAATATAACTATTTTACACATGAAATAATGAAAAAAATATCTATTGATAAGTAGAGGTGACAGCACTAACATCTGTGTTGCAATAATAATGACAATTCAAGGATAGCATAATCATTCGACATTTTTGTCCAATAATGACTATGCTCATGAATGATAAATAATGACAGTAATATTTGCTGTTGTCAAAGGCAATGGTGATAATCATTGATCACAGTAACAATAGTCTTGTTCTTTATTGACAAGGTTTTCAAACCCAATAATAATTGCCATTAGCCCTTTACAACAGATCTAACTGCTATACAATGATGGCACCTGGAAATCTTAACAACTATTTACACCATTCAAGGTGTATAACCCATTTATAAAAGTTTTAGAGAAAATAATCAAAAAATTGCAGATTTGATGCTTATATAGAAAAAAAAACTAATTTATTGTGATATTACAAGTGATATATCACCAATAATTCTGCATTATATTGATGAAAATTTCAGTCAAATTCATGGTCAAATATATTTTGAAACAATTGCAATGTTTTCAAGAAAATGACAGGAACCCTGCTGAGAAAAGATATATTGGAATACATTGACATATATTAAAGATATCTGCTTCTATGATTTGTACAGCCCTTTAAAAGTGCCAAGATCTTCCCTATATTGTTTCCACAAGAGGAGCTTCAATGCCAGGACACTATGGGATGAAATTAAGAGGAATGATTAATCAAGACAACCCAGATCAAGGATACAAGGAGGAAAATACAAGGCCGGAAGGAAGGAAAGCAAGGTGAAAACAATGGCTGATGATTTCAGCTAAGGGACTTGGCAACCATGAACATGATGCAAGGTTCCATCCACGCTAGAGCTCTACTAGTTGTCAACTGTCTGACATTGTTTTTGTTGGCGTAACAACTAGCACCTCTGGAGTAAGAGTTGGTACGGACAGCTATGCACACTACGCAATGAGTGCTCTTCAAATTAGGAGGGGAAGCTCCCTCGTTGTGCTTTGACAAAAATACCTGCAAAGGGAAATAAACTAAACTAATTCCTGTCTTTTTGTTTCAGCTATAGAGGTACAAAGCTTTCTCGAAAACTATATACGTTGCAGCTGAGAATTTTCTCTGGTTTCGCAGATTCACTAACTACAACTAAACTTAATAACTTAAATTCTATCCAGTTCCCTCAAGAAAACAGAGCATGAGAAAACGGAGCAAGGTTATGACTATCAGACGATAAACGGATTCAGATTCTCTACTTGAAGGCAAGGTGGCGCAACTATTATCTCAATCTGAACAAGTTTATTAGGCACAAAACAAATTTAAGAATTTACCATAATAATCTCGTGAAACCCTATGTGGCATAACACTTGATCATAATAGTAAAGACTCACAAAACAGATTTATCATCACAATCTCATGAAACCCTATGTGGCATAACACTTGATCATAATGGTAAAAGTTCACAAAACAGATTTATCATCACAATTGCATGAAACCCTATGTGGCATAACAATTAACTGTAATGGTAAAGATGCACAAAACAGATTTATCTAAACTATGGAAAGAGTTCACTATCACAATCGCATGAAACCCTATGTGGCATAACAATCAACTCTAATAGCAAAGACGCATGAACAAATACCAAAAGAGCAATATTGAGGGCAAGGTAGGCGCAACATATATTTCTCTCTCAAGCAAAAGTTATTTACAAATGAGCAAAAGCTCTTATTTATATACATCAAGGTGTAGGTAACCCTAAAATCACCTTGAGTCATCTACAGTTCTTGCAATGCATGCAAGATTTGCTGCCAAACCCTAATGAAGTAAACTATACAGCTTAACGGAAAGCTACCATCGCTTAACCGGTACAAATAACCTAAATGGACCATGTGCAAGCATGCACCTTATTTAAAGCAAAGTTAACTGACACTACCTTCAGCTTAACTGGAAACCCTAACCCTAACTCCTGTGATGATAATTCCAAGGATGAGATAAGCATGTGTTAAGTCAGCAAGTAAACTCAAGACTGAAAGTCGAGTTAACTGCTGTTCAGGACTCAACCCTTGAAATTAACTGCAGGTTCCAACTGGCAGATCACTCCATGTCAACTCGGTCTAACACTTCGACCAAGAACTCATCGATCTCTTTGTCATCTGGCACTTTGACGCTGTCCAAAATAACAGTCTGTTTCTTTAGTTCTCTGCCACTTTCTGTAACTGTGTGCATGCCATCTTTACAATCTTCAGTCGCCTTTCTGAAACTGGCTGCAATCACTGAAATGTGATCCAAAATCTCCATCAAGATATCACGAACATGCTTCTGGAACTTAGTTTGCACAGCCTCGAGATCAGCGTAGGTACCATCTTCACGAAGATAATGGCACAGGATCTGAGTGACTTTGGCGGCTCCGTAAATGAAGTGATCTCTGTTCCTTTTGCGGCTTAACGCTTCATTGTCAGCTGCTATGATGAAAACCTAAATTAAGACCGATTTGGTCTTGAATTCAGTCTAGTTGAACCGCCTTCTGAAAAACTTGCCCGTTGATTGTGAACACGGCTATGTTCTGACAACTTTCTCTGAAAGCTAAAATAGCACCTGGTGAGGCTAAAAATAGCCTATCGGAGGATAATTTTTACCAAAAATTTTGAGACGTGGGTTTTATCCGGAAAATGATTCTAAGACAACCCACAACATCAGAATTGCGAAAAAATGTCGTTTAGCTTGACATGCAAAGACTCTTCAGTCGAGAACTGCAGGGTTTTTAGAGCTTCCTGGGGCAATTTTTCTTAAGAAAATCTGGAACATGGATTTTGTGCACAATAGAATTCTGAACAAACCCAGATAGCTGAATTCTTGAAAAAATGTGTTTCAAGCCCACATGCAAAGAAATTCTCCGAAAAAAGCACAGAGCTTCAGAATGAGGGCTACGAGGCGATTTTCTCGAAAAAATCTAAGATGTGGGTTTGGCTGCAAATGCTGAAATATGCGAACCCAGATGATCAGATTCTGAATATGTGTTGAATTTCTTTGACATGCGAAGAAAGTACCTAAGGTGAGAAATAGAAGAAATAAGACAGAAGATAGAAAGTTTTGCTTGTCTGCTTCTGAAAAATCCGCCAACTTCTTCCTTGGAATTTGATAAAACCTGCATGCAAAGTGAAAATAAAGTCTAGAATCGCCTTCCTCTGAACAATCTGAACTCGTTGCTATGAAGAACGCTGAATTCGGACACCTGTAACACCTTTAGCTTGCTGGTCGCTCAAGAAGAATATGAACTTCGAAGCTAAAGATGATGAAATAATGGACGCCATTACTGAAATATATAGATTTTCATCTTTGAAATTCGCACAAGGCAAGGAATCCATGAAAAGTGCGCTTGGCTTCTGATTGGACCTCATTTCAGTTAACTGAAACTCGAATATGCTAAATAAATCGCCATGCATTAGGGTTTCCCTTTTCAGTCTTCAGTTGACAGCTTCATGCGACTTTGACTTCAGTTAGCAATCTATATCAAGTTCGCCATCCTTCACACTTGCTTTAGATTCACAAATTTGAACTAAGGCATCCCTTTTGATAACTAAAGTTGGCAATAAGGAATTCGCCATATTTCATGCAATGAATATTCCAAATATAGCGACCCTTTCAAGACTTCAGTTGGCCTTCAATGAATGCACCAACTTCACACTTATGCTTCAATTCAATTTCAAAAATAACAACCCTTTTGGAACTTAAGTTGTCATTCTTTGTAAAGGGCGTAGCTTCACAAAACTATGCTTCATCATTCTAAATATCTAAATATGGCGACCCTTTTGATAACTGAAGTTAACATCTTCATGTGCCATACTTCACTAATCTATGCTTCAATCAAAATATGGCGTCCCTTCTTGAACTTCAGTTGACACTCAATGAAGCGCCATCTTCACAAAAACTTCACAATTGCAATCAAATTCGCCATGCATGTGGACTCCAGTTGACATTCACTGATAATCTTCAGTTAAGTGAACATGCAATCAAGTTAACTCAACATGCAAGATAGTTAACTGAACATGCAAACTAGTTAACTCGACATGCGAACTGAAAGGTCACTCAACATGCCAATATATGAACTGAAGATGACAACCCAGAAAACGTTTAGTCTAACTGCAGTCAAAACTCCAGTTAAGGCGTCCATTCAACTCTCTTTCAAAAATCCAACTTTGAACTCTTAAGGCGAATTTCAGACTTAGCCAAATTTCATGAAAATTTAAGCTAAAACCTCTGCCGGGACCTCTGTTCATCCTCTGACACTGGTTGATTGACTTCTCCGATTGACTAGCTAACAGGTGCATCGCAGAGCTAAGTAAGAACTGATCAAAAGATATCTTGAGACTGAAAACCATAAAACTGACATCTGAAGGCTCAAAAATCCAAGCGCCTTTTTCAAAGCTGCGCTTTTTCTCGACTTAGTCAAATTTTGACTTTTGCATTTCGCAAAGGGAAAAAATAAATCCTTCATAACTTCTGTTTTACCAACTTCGGACTAGATCTCGGTTCACTCGAGTCGACCTCATTCTGCATAACAACAAAGGCACATTTCCCCGTAAAACATCATCCGAGGGTGAAAATCATGCCTTTTTGAAAGCTACTCTCTTCATTCCAGACTTAGCCATTTCTCGCCGCCATTTTGCGCTATATCTTCCATAACTTGCCCGAAACAGATCCGTTTGATAAACTTGATAGCTCACTGCGAAGCTGACGTGATGCCGGACAAATGTCTGCTGGAGGTGACAAACCCTAAAAACAGGATCTGGGCCCTTAAAAGATAGGGCGCCCATTTGAGAATGTGCTCCCTTCTCCAGAGATAGAAAATTTTGGTGATTTCCGTTCAGATTTTCATTTTCCTTAAATCTCTTCAGTAACAGACTGACATGACACTGACACCAACTCCATATTTGAAAAGCCCCAAAAATGAACTTCTGACATCACTTTAACAAGATTAAGACTCAATTAAGCAAAATGCCTTAGTGAAGCAAAAATTTTGGTTTTGGGTACAACAGTTTTCTAGCATAGCTGTTTGGTTCTTTGATAGACAATAGGGCATCAGGATTTGTAATGGCAAATAAAAAGGACTCTAACATTGTGTTCTAGCATAGCTGTTTGATTCTTTGATAGACAACAAGGCATCAGGATTTGCAATACCAAATAAAAAGAACATAGTCAAAGATAGAAATATAAAAGAACTGAGCGTCATGGTAAGGACAGAATATAATGCAGAAAAATGAAACACAACAAATAAGGAAATTGATTAGGATGGTGGCAAAAAACATTAAAAATTTTGATTTTCTAGATTTGAAAAAGGACTTAGGGGAGAAGAGCCAGTAGCCGCTAGGGCTAACTTCGCGCAACCGTAGAATACAAACCGTATGTCGAATCGGAAAAAAAATTTATGGGTTTTTTTCGCACATGAGTTAAGATCTTATAACTAAGGTTTTGGCTTCTGGGCAATTCGGTAGAGTGCGATAGCATCCGATATGCGCGTGTATGTCAAAAAGACCCCTTTTAGAGGTGTCGCCCGGTTGTCATCACCTAATGTCCCAATACCCCCTAAATATAACCACCAATAAAAAATTTTAAAAATACCTAAATATATCACTTTTAATATCTAATTAAAACTCTTTTATCATTCAAATCCGCTCAAAAGCGAATGGGTCTAATTCACGTTAGCACCTTCTACAATCAATTTCGCACCCATTACAAATCACTCCTACATATTAATCTCCTTACTAAAGCACCGGACACCAAACACATTACACCCCAAATAATCTTTATTTGGGGTCCGATTGACGCATATGACTAATGTTTTTTTGTGGGTATCCCATCATAACCATTCGCTTTGCCGCGCGCTGTCTAGAAGGTTCCCGGCGATGGAGAAGGCTGCGGATGGCGACGGCTCCCCACAGCTCCTCCACGTGCGCACGGCTCCAGGTAACATCTAACATCGTTTACCTTTAGAATATGCAAACAATGGTACTGGTTAATCATTTTCTTCTGCATCTTTCATGACCCGTGAAGGGTTTATTCGATGGTTAAGACCCGTGAAGGGTTTGTTCGACGATTGATAAATTATTACTGCTTGTCTATGAAGTAAATCATGCATCTTACATGCATCTCGCCATGTGCTGTTTTATTCTGCTAATGTCATGGTACTGGCATTATACACACGGGTTTTTTTTGGGGTAAAATGATTTCCTGTCCTCATGTTACCGCGCGCTCACAACGTGGTAAATTCGACTGTATCATGATTTTGTCTGCAAAAATGATAACGAATTTCGTGGGTTTGTGAAAACCCTTGCTTTGTTTTTCCAAATACGGGTTTTATTGTGCTTAAATTATTAAATACGACCTGGTAAAGTCGATTGTCTCATGATTTTGTCTCCAGAAATGATCAGGAATTTCGTGGGTTTGAACACATGTCTATAAAAAACCCATGTCACTTTGGGCATAAATCGACAAACCCATTAAAAATAAATATGTTTTTGTCAAAACCCTTGCATGGTTTTTTCCAAATTCGTGTGCTTAATGAATTAATCTCATGAAACCCTTGTTTGGAATATTCTGCATCTATCTCAAAAACGAATTCGTGAAAACCCTTGCTTGGCTTTTTCCAAATTCGTTTGCTTAAGGAATTGATCTCATGAAACCCTTGCCTGGAATATTCTGCGTCTATCTGAAAATGCACTTCTATATTCCTGCGACTGACAAATTATTACTATGAAACCCTTGGTTAATTTATTTTGCACCTTTCTGAAAAACCCAATACATACATACATACATATATGTATGGTATGTATGTGCACATACATACTTACATATATGCATGTATGTATGTGTACATACATACCATCTATAGATGTATGGTCTGTATGTATGTACACATACAGACATACATATACACATACATACCATAAATATATATATGGTCTGTATGTATGTATACATACAGACCATACATATATACGTACATGTATATACATACATACATATATACATACATGTATGTATATATGTATGTGTGTATGTGTACATACATACATGTATGTATGTGGCTGCATGTACACACAGACAAGAGAGTATGTCTCCCATGCGTACATACATACATACATACATGTATGTGGCCGTATGTACACATACGTACATACATATATACATACATGTATGTATATACATACATGTATGTATGTACACATGCACATACATATATATATACACAGAAAGTTATATGTATGTTCAGAGTGTAGATACATGTTACATGTTATTTATGTATTGTATAGTATGTATGGCGTGCACATACGTACATACATATATATACATACATACATACATGTATGCATGTATGTATGTATGTATGTACACATACAGACATACATATATACACATACAGCCATACATATTTACATACATGTATGTATGTACACATACACACATACATATATACATACATACCTGTATATACACATACAGACATACATATATACACATACAGACATACATATGTACATACATGTATGTATGTACACATACAGACATACATATATAGACATACATACATACATACTGTGATGAGCCCTGCTGGCTCTCCGCTCAAAACCCCCAAATTCTTAAGTCTTTAATTGTTTTTTTAGTTTTTTAAAGAAATCTTAATAGACAGAAGAGAAGGGGCGCAGCATATTTTTGCTCATAAAATGAAATTTAAAGCAAAAATTCACAAATTGGAAATACATAAGCTGTTATTATACTGAGACAATTAGAATATGCATAACAGACATACCCGAAAAACTCCAGTTATTTTATATAAAGCAATAGCCAGATCTACAGCCGGAAATGGTGAAAGTCAGCATGAAGGCACGCCAAGGCTCCAGAAGGGGTTTCTCCTGCTGAGAAACAGGTCACAATGCACTGAATAGACTAGGCGCCAAGGATAGCAGCCAAAACCAGCTCAAAAAGAAGGCGTTTCTCCCTTACACTTCACACGCCTTTCTCAAGGCACACAAACCAAGGCAGTCCGTACGGCCATGAAAAGAAGGAAATGAATCTCTGAAAGAAGAATCCCTGAAGCAAGAAGTACGCCACCAAGAAACCCTCAATTATTATCAAGCACAAATACTGCATAAATAAAGCTCTGTCTGCAACTGTAGAACTTCTGTGTGAAGCCCTCAACTGTACGGATTCAGCTGATCTCTCACAGCCTCAAACGTACTCAACACTGAAGAGTTTTCCGTTCTCCAATGGACACAATGATCAAACCCTGCTCTCAGGAGAATGCTCAGAGAAAAGATGCACAAGGCAATTCGAAATAGTCAAAGAGATGAGTTTCTATTGCCAGGAAATGCCTTTATACCAAATGGCACGCATTTCAAGAAATGTACGGCCTTTCTCATCATTAAAATATTATAATATTTTAATATATTCCTTTTCAATAGTTTGAGCGCACTTTTATAATATTTAAAGTTATTAAAATATTATAATCCCCCCTTTTGACATTTAAGTGATATAAAATATAAATAAAGTCAATGTGACTTTATTAAAAAGGCGTTTTAAGTTAATAAATTAACTTAATCACTTAAAATTCCGTAATATGCTCAAAACTCAGGATAATCTCGTGCCGTCAGAAGCGATGAACTCCTGGAATGCCAACGCTCACTGTGATCTAAACACTGTCCACTGAAAACACGAACAAACAAACTCTCCAAAATGCACCACTGACCCTCTATCCAAACTGGCTAGCCCACAAGGGTCCAATAAAAGGGCTAACACACTGTCAACTATGATCATGCCGAAAACGGGGACATTACACATACCATACTTTCCATTGCACATACAGCAGGCCTCAGGTAACATCTAACATCTTTCTCCTTTGAATATGCAAACAATGGTACTGGTTAATCATTTTCTTCTGCATCTTTCATATTACAAAAATGTATGTATGTATGTATGTATGTATGTATGTGCACATACATACATACATGTATATATGTATGTATGTATCGAAAGCAACGACAAGCATCCTCTGCACATTCCTCTAATATCCCAAGTATCAGGTAGGTACTTATAGTTATTTTCATTTATGCAGTGTCTTCTTACTTTATACATTCTAGCATTTGTTTATATTTTTGTACTTTCCATTGCACATAGAGCAGGCTACCATACATATATTTGTCATTTTACATTCTGTGTCTCTTGTTCATTCAACAAATCGATGTATATGTGTGTATCCTTTGCCTATCCTTTCAAAATGCAAACAATGGTACTGGTTATTCATTTTCTTCTGCATCTTTCACGACCCATTAAAGGTTTATTCGATGATGTCAAAATTATTACTGCTTGTTTATAAAATAAATCATTCCTCTTACACTCCTTTTCGCCATGTGTTGTATATATGTATGCATGTATCTATGTGTGTATGCACATACATACATACATACATTTATACATATATGTATATATGTATGTATGTACATGCATACATACATACATACATACATGTATGTGTGTATGTATGTATGCATACATACATACACACATACATGTATGTATGTATGTATGTGCATACATACATACACACATACATGTATGTATGTATGTATGCATGTACATACATACATATATACATATATGTATGTGTGTATGTATGTATGTACATATATACATATATATATGCATGTATGTATGCATGTATGTATGCACATACATACATACATACATATATGTATGTGTGTATGTATGTATGTCCATATATACATGTATGTATGTATGTATGTATGTATGCACATACATACATACATATATATATATATATATATATGTGTGTGTGTGTGTATGTATGTATGTATGTATGTGCAGCTACAAAGACAGCGTGCGGTAAAGCGAATGAATAGGATGGGATACCCACAAAAAAACATTAGTCATATGCATCAATCGGACCCCAAATGAAGATTAATTGGGGTGTAATGTGTTTGGTGTCCGGTGCTTTAGTAAGGAGATTAATATGTAGGAGTGATTTGTAATGGGTGCGAAATTGATTGTAGAAGGTGCTAACGTGAATTAGACCCATTCACTTTTGAGCGGATTTGAATGATAAAAGAGTTTTAATTAGATGTTAAAAGTGACACATTTAGGTGTTTTTTCTGCTTTGCAATGTATATTACTGATATATGTTTGTATGACTCTATGCATGCATGCAAACCTGCAAAAAATCACAGATATATAAGGCTTCCCAAATGAACATCCAATCCAAATATAGTGCAGAATTCAGTCATATCATCTCTAAAAACCTACGTAACTGGCAGCTACAAATTCAAATGCTATAACAAATTCATATTTGAAACACAACAATCAAATTGAATGCATTCAATTGTCAGATTCAAATTTCTAAATAAGAGGGATAGCAGCCAGTGGCATTCACAATTTTTCTCCTCTACTACTATATTCGCAATTGAACTTGATTAATTATGTGTTGTTGTACATGCATTATTTCAAAGGTCATATGATGTTTGTATGTTACTAGCCTCGGTTGTGACTACCCGTGGTTGTAAATCTTTTCTTGCAGGCATGGGAGAACAAGGAGAGGTGGTGTAACGATGTTCATGGTGGGCAGTTTGGTAATTGTGTTTATCAACACACCAAATAATTAAGGATTTTTTGTTCAAATTGTTCTAAGTTTCAATTATTGTTCTATCTTTTTTACTAACTAGTATATCTTTTTATTTATTTCAATAACTATTGTCCATGTTTGTTTGTTGTATTATATTTGTTTGTTGTGGCAGGCATGTCAAATGGCTAGGAGGTTGTGAAGACCATGTCAATTTGTAAGATTACATATCAGGTAAAGTCTTTCAAGACTTTACTTTGGCTGTGACCCGATAGACATTGTGTTCATTTATAATGTTCATTTTTATTATTCATTGTAAACTTACATTTACAATTTACAATTAAATTAATTTCCAAGTGTATGTGTTCAAAAATTTATAATTTCAAATAGATTAATTTATGGATATGTTGCATATAGATGTATAGTTATATGTATGCATATACTTAGTTGTGTATACATATATATGTATGTATGTATGTATGTATGTATATACGTACATACATATATATAGATGTATAGTTATATGTATGCATATACATAGAAACTTATTGAATTATTAAGTTTGAATTTTCAAAAAGTCTGATGTCAGGAAAAATACAAAGTTTGAATTATAATGTTTTCAACCTTTACCAAATGCATTATTTACAAAACATAGATCTTGAATAGACTAGTGAGTCATATTTTTAAATCACATCAATGATAGATGAATACAACAAACACAAAACTGATTTCGAATCACAAAAGCATAGATCATTAACTTGGAAAGAAGACAAGGAGTCTTCATATATACAAAAAACACATTGGAACACATCGAATTAGATAAGTTGAGAACATACTACCATTTAGTTCTACAAAATTAGACACTAGTATCGAAATGCTATCCAATACAACAAACTAGTATCCTTTGACTGTCCAATACAATAGACTAGCATTCAGTTTTACAAAAAACACTCTAGCACACTTCGAGGTCAAAAAATTGACAACAAAAAATCGTAATCAGACATCCACAGATCTGATTATGAAGTGGTGTGTCCTTGGGGGTCAACTGACTCCGCGTCAACTAGAGAAGATGTTGAGGACTGCGGATTGTTCTGTATGGCACTTGCTATACAAGCAAGCAATGCATGATTTGCCTCTGGAGTTAGCTGTAACTGTGGAGAGCAGCCTTCAGAAGACCCATTTTGTAGGCTGCTAAGAGCTGCAAAGGCTGGAGACAAAATGTTAATCATGTCCCTTAAAATTGGATGTTGACTTGGAAGAGGAGTTGTAGGAGTACTCTTACTTCTGTTTCTTTCTGCTCTTTCCGCCTGCTTTTGGTTTTCCTTCAACTGTCTAGCAATCTTTGCTTGCTCCCTTTGAAGCTCCTTTTCATGTCGCTGCCTCAGTTTCTCCTCTGCAATTTTTTGTTTTTTTGCAGCACGCTCCAATCTATTTGCCTCCCTCTGTGCGAGGATTGCTTCTCTTTCTGCCTTCCTTTCAGCCATTTGCTCCCTTTTCCTTTGCTGCAATTCTTGGTTTCTTTGCTTCTGTGCCTCTTGTTCATTCAGCAAATTGAAGAAATCATCCGATGTCAAAATTTGAGACTGCCTACTAAGGCGTAGGACCCCATTGCGACCTCTGTTAGATGATTGGCGCACTCGTTGCATTGGGAGTTGCAAAAAAGTGCTTCTGCTGCCTGCTGGTTGCTGATCATTGACTTGTGTGCATGGCACATAGTCAGCCTCTTCATCATTTGAGTCATTACCATCGACTCCATCCTCTTCATCATTTTCAGCCTCCCAATTTCTCCCAGTTGTGAAGTAATGGATGACATCTTCAGGATCAACATTCGGTGGTGATGGCATGGACAACCCTTCATCCACTTGAGTGAAATTGAGATGCACCCCTAGGTTCAAAGCTGCATCTTGAAATTCAGATGGCAGATTCAGACTCTCTTCATTTTCAGCTGCCTGATTAGATGATCGAACTGCTGGTTCTTGTTGAATTTCTGTTGCCTCAATGTTTTCTAGATTTGGGGGAATGTTTGCAGAAAAGGTATCCACAAACTGTCCAATCTGTTCCTCATTCCAACCTGCTATCCTCAAACAAGTCTCAGCTGCCATGAACTGTGCCTCTTCATCAGCTGTATCACCCTCAGTTTCTGCTCCCAATGTCGTTCCTTCCTCTTCAACCACAAAAGCTTGGCTTGGCCCCATATCCAAGTCAAGTGCATGTCGATCTAATGGCCAAATTCCTGTTTTTCTAAAACCACTTGCAATGTTATTAGGAGTCAAAGCTTGTGCAAAAGCTTTGCTGGCAAGTGTTGCCAACTCTTCCCTTCCAATGTCAAGTTGAGGATTTGCAGAGAGCCATATAGTCCTTTGCTGTTTGAAGTAGTTCTTAAATGGTGAGAACACACTAACATCAAGGGGCTACAATTTGTGACTGCAATGTGCTGGAAGTGTGAGCAAATCTATTCCCATAGCCTTTGCTACTTCAACCGTTTTGAATGCCACATGGCTGCCATGACCGTCAAAGATTAGAAGCTTTCTGTTGGTTGGTGACACACCTCCTGGGACATTTTTTGCGAAGTGTTTTAACCATGCCACAAATAATTCTTTAGTCATCCAAGCATGCTCTTGGATTGCCATGCATGCCCTTGGCTCACAGTTAACAATATAGTTTTTAATGTTCCTTTTGGACTTGAACAAATAGTAACTAGGTATAGCTTGACCTGCTGCACTAACACAAGCTAGAATAGTGATCCATTCTCTGCTTTTAGCAATTAATTGTGGAACACATTTCGTCCCTGTTTTTGCAATAACTCTCATTGCACAATTTCTACCAGCTTGCACACCTGTTTCATCACAGTTCCATATGTTGTTGGGCCCATAATTAAGTTTGCTGTACAACTCCTCCAAGTTATCATAGAATGAAGAAACTATTTCGGGCCGCAGCATTATAGCTCGATCTATGTCCACTCCTTCGGGTGTTCAAATTGTCAGATTAGGATGCCTTTGACGAAATCCAACCCACCATGACCTCCCGGGTATCCCATTTGTGAATGGGTTAGGCCTCACTCCAACCATGTGGGCCACCGTTGACTTAAGCTGTGACACTTGAAGGCCATGGCCAATATTAGCCATATCTTTACACCATTGCACAATTTCATCTTCTTCTTCGTCAGTCAGGATTGTTGGTGGCCCCCTCTTTTTTGTGGATGTCACACCATTGAGCCATGACCGCAAACTGCTAGGCGAGATTCCCCATTTGATCGCCGAACCTCTAATTGTCATGTGATGGTCTTCAACATCTGCAATGGCTTTTTCCATGTCATCCATAGACCAACTTTTGATGCTATGATCTGAGGTTGTCACTTGGTCAGCAAATGGCGGTTCCATTTCTACGTCACTATTATGAACAGCAGGTTGAAAACCATCATTTTCATTGGTCTGTTCTGCATTTTCAGAAATAACTTCCTCGTCCATGTTCACTGCTGGCTCTTCATCAACATCTGGAACATTGAATGTCACTACACGAGGTACTCTATTCAAGCGCCTCAGACCCGATCTTTTCCTCTTGTGCCTTGGTGCCATGATTGTCAATGATCTTGTACATTGTAAGTGATCAAGTGTCAGAAAAACAATGTATAAACATTGCAAAACACAGATATAAATACAAAACACAGGTATAAACTTTGCAAAATATAAAACAGATCTATTTTATCATTCAAATCTGCTCAAAAGTCAATGGGTCTAATTCAGGTTAGCACCTTATAAAATCAATTTGGTGCCCATTTAAAATCACTCCTACATATTAATCTCCTTACTAAAGCACCAGACACCAAACACATTACACCCCAATTAGGGTCCGATTAAAGCATATGACTAATGTTTTTTTTGTTGGGTATCCCATTCTTTTGCATCATTTAATTTGGGTTTACATATATATGTAGATATAGATGTATTTATATGTATTTGTATAAATATATGTATACATGTATCTGTGGATACATATAATTACATAGTTAAATGTATGCATATATCTGTACATATACATATATATATCTATATATACATAGATATATGTATGTATATATATCAATGTTCAAAGCACATTGTATAGACTTGGGTTTTGAAAAAAGAGCAGAAGAAATTAACCAAGGGTTTCATAATAATAATTCCTCACTGGTAGGAATACAAAAGTGCGTTTTGAGATAGATGCAGAATATTCCAGGCAAGGGTTTTATGAGATTAATTCATTAAGCACACGAATTTGGAAAAAACCATGCAAGGGTTTTGACAAAAACATATTTATTTTTAATGGGTTTGTCGATTTATGCCCAAAGTGACCTGGGTTTTTTATAGACATGTGTTCAAACCCACGAAATTCCTGATCATTTCTGGAGACAAAATCATGAGACAATCGACTTTACCAGGTCGTATTTAATAATTTAAGCACAAAAGAAAACCAAATTCACTTTTTTTTAGGGTATGTATGTATGTATGTATGCAGATACATACAGACATATGTACATATGTACATATGTATGTATGTATCTGCATACATACATACATACATAATTGCAATGTGGGAAAAGGAGTGTAAGAGGAATGATTTATTTCATAAACAAGCAGTAATAATTTTTCAATCATCGAATAAATCCTTCATGGGTTGTGAAAGATGCAGAAGAAAATGATTAACCAGTACCATTTTTTGCATTTTAAAAGGATAGGCAAAGGATACACATATACATCGATTTGCTGAATGAACAAGAGACACATAATGTAAAATGACAAATATATGTATGGTAGCCTGCTGTATGTGCAATGTATGTATGTATCTGCATAGATACATACATATACATACATATATATATATATGTATGTGTGTATGTATGAAGCTGCATACATACATACATACATACACAACTGCAATGTGGGAAAAGGAGTGTAAGAGGAATGATTTATTTCATAAACAAGCAGTAATAATTTTTCAATCATCGAATAAATCCTTCATGGGTCGTGAAAGATGCAGAAGAAAATGATTAACCAGTACCATTGTTTGCATTTTAAAAGGATATGCAAAGGATAGACATATACATCGATTTGCTGAATGAACAAGAGACACATAATGTAAAATGACAAATATATGTATGGTAGCCTGCTGTATGTGCAATGGGAAGTAGAAAAATATAAACAAATGCTACGCTATTGTATTGGACAGCCAAATGAAACATATTTAAACAGACTAATAGACGTATATGTGTTTGTCTATGTATATATATATATATATATACACACACACATATACATATTAAACCCTGATAAATGACCCCCCCGGACAAATGACCAAAAATAAACAAATATAAATAGGTACACATATAAGACAAAATAAATAACAACTATAAACCCTGATATAAACACTGAAGTAAATGACAAATGAGCAAAAACACACAAATATAAATATAGGTACCATAGTCTGCATTTTCAATGGATAGGCAAAGGAAACACACATATACATTGATTTGCTGAATGAACAAGAGACACGTAATGTAAAATGACAAATATATGTATGCTAGCCTACTGTATGTGCAATGGAAAGTAGAAATTTTTTTACAAATGGTAGAATGTATAAAGTAAGAAGACACTGCATAAATGAAAATAACTATAAGTACATACTCTGCATTTTCAATGGATAGGCAAAGGAAACACACATATACATCGATTTGCTGAATGAACAAGAGACACGTAATGTAAAATGACAAATATATGTATGCTAGCCTACTGTATGTGCAATGGAAAGTAGAAATTTTTTAACAAATGGTAGAATGTATAAAGTAAGAAGACACTACATAAATGAAAATAACTATAAGTACATACCTGAGACTTTGGATATCAGAGGAATGTGCAGAGGAATGTGCAAAGGAATGTGCAGAAAATCTGTCGTTGCTTTCAACTTTGCTGGGAGTAACATGCAATTGTGAATGCTGCTGGCTACTTTCCCCCTCTTATTTAGGAATTCGAATCTGACAATTGAATGCATTCAATTTGGTGGTTGTGTTTGAATTTTGAATTTGTTTGAGCATTTGAATTTGAAGCTGCAAGTTACGTAGGTTTTTAAAGATGATATGACTGAATTGTGCATTACATTTGGATTTGATGTTTAATTGGGGAGCCTTACACCTATATTTAATTGTGCAGGTACCTACAGGAAATGAAATAAATACATATAGCTGACAGGGAGTGTGTGAAAGACTGTGCAAAGGAGATTGTGATTATGTCATCTAAAGCACCAGTAGTTGTGCATGTATACTTGTAAATATAAAATGTAGTGAGGGACAAACATTTGCAAGTGGGGGTAATTGTAAAAAGTAAATGATTTAAATGAAATTGTAAATGGGCCTTTTTATGTGCAAGTGGACTTCTTTTATAAATGCAAAGGCATGTTTAGTTGTGTACTTTGATTGGTGAGTGACTCATTCTGTTATGAGCAGCTATTGGTGTTGTTGTAATTTTCTATTGGTATTGTTGTAATTTTCTTTTTGTTAATAAAAAGTTTTTTAGTGGATCAGAGTTAAATTTTTTTTGGGGGGTGGAGTGAGCCTGGAGGTGGCGGTTATTCAATGGGTGGTAGCTACTGGCTCTTCTCCCCTAGTGATACAGGAAACCGAAGTGGACAAAATGAAACAAAGACAAGTTTATATTGATCATAAATCTATAACATTTTTTAGAAGTTGGATTGAAAGAGTAAATTATGTACAAGTTTTTTTTTGGGGGGTGGAGTGAGCCTGGAGGTGGCGGTTATTCAATGGGTGGTAGCTACTGGCTCTTCTCCCCTAGTGATACAGGAAACCGAAGTGGACAAAATGAAACAAAGACAAGTTTATATTGATCATAAATCTATAACATTTTTTAGAAGTTGGATTGAAAGAGTAAATTATGTACAAGTCAGGTATATGATATATCAATGTTTGCATTCTCTACCAATAGGGTTCAATTTTTTCCTAATTTAAACTCCAACTGTGCACCATGCTATTATATACAATGCATATAATACAAAAAACAAATGGAGGGTAATCTTTTATTCAATGGTTTAACTAGTTAATTGCTTACTATTCTTTTGTTTTGGTGTTTTCTTTCCGCCTTTACAGAGAAGTCCTCCAATGGCATGCCTTGCAGGACATCTCGTTCTATCTTCTT
The DNA here is from genome assembly GCA_007258455.2 of Sequoia sempervirens. NCBI lineage: Eukaryota > Viridiplantae > Streptophyta > Pinopsida > Cupressales > Cupressaceae > Sequoia > Sequoia sempervirens. The sequence continues at coordinate 39,524 of VDFB02043095.1, forward strand.
CCTCCAAACAAATCTACAAATATACAGAGAAATTGATGCACATTTAAAGATAACGTGCAAATCTAATTTTTTTGCAGTAGTACACACTATAAATTATAATCCACTTCACAATTTTATAGATGCTAGAAGAAAGTTTTTTGCATTTTTCATAGACCAAGAAGAAGCAAATGAATCACATTTCAAAAAATTAGGCTCGAATATCTTGAGACCAAGTCATGAGTTTTCCGTTTGAGCTCTATGATTATATTTCACTTAGATTAAAAATGCAAGGAATGAGAATAGAAGTATAATTAATTACAATCATAGAATTCATGCATTTGATAAACCAAAAAAACGGAAACAAATTTCATACAAAAGTCAACAAACTCAACCAAATAAGGATGTGTAACACAACAAATATTATACATTTTTTTCAACCTATATAAAAGGAATAATATATTGATAAGCAGGAGGTATTTTCTGCAGTGTGTCAAATGATGATATTTTTATCAAGATTCAACTGTGTAGCTTTTGAGTCCAACTCATTGACCCATATTTTATAAGTAGTGGTTCACACAAACTCATCTCTCATGAGAATAAATGGTCCACTTAGCACTCATTGCATCTAGGTGATGCTCATAAGGTTGAAGCATTGGTACTTCCTGGGAGGTCACCCATACCAATGCTACTCCAACTCAAGCATAGTTAACCATGGAGTTTCCCCCAAGATCAAGCCCACTTAGGAAAAATATATACTTGGATCAAGGTACTGTTTATTGATATAACAAGAATTGTTTCAAGTCAATTAACACCTAAGAATATACCATTGAATCAACTTGAGAGTAGCAAACCTGGCTTTGAAAAGCAAATGAACTTTTCTTAAATACACATAACTTAATCGGGAGATGTCTTGCCAATGTGTAGTCTTAAATCCATTGACTGGATTGTATGCCAAAGAGCATTGGAACTATACCTGGTCATCCAAGTGTTCCCCAGGAGTATATCTTGCCAAGAAAGAGAAGCAATGAAGATCAAGAAATAATGCAATTCAGCTTGAAATTGTGTGCAAAAGGACTTGATAGAATACATCTTTAGAAGACATGGAGTGTCAATACCTCTCTCCACACGCTTTGCATAAAGATTCTGTTATCCCTGCTTTGTGAAGCCTTATATTTGACTGTCAAAAAGTGGTAAAACACCGGCCACTTTGAAGCCTTGTATTTGAAAAATGACTGGTAAACTCTTCATGATTGAGTGCCTTTGTGTGTTTGAGAAGAAAAGAACCAGAGGATGATGAACCAGATAACTATTTAAAAGTTGATTAAAAAAGAAAACTAAGCAGCCAGGGCCTCTTGAACATAAGAACCCTCAGTGCCATTCACAGCAATGACTGGCATAAGAAAATTGGAAACCTTTGAGCTCTTTGGTTTGATTATAAAAGGTTGACCTGTCACACATCAAATATCCTTGACAAAAGAAGTTGAATGCCTTGGTGCAAGTAGACACTTTCAAATATTTTTCCATTATCATTCTAGGTGACAATGTTATTTTGTAGTAGATAAGTAAGTGAGAGATATACAACCAAAAAAATAGGAATATACAACCAAACAAAAACATGAGTACTTACTTCTCATTCAAGTTTGAATCCCCAAAAGGATTGGAATCATTTGAATAGCCCGAAACTTTCTGTGTCTTGAGCTTCTTGGCAACTTTGGCAGCCTGCAATATCCCTAACTTAGCATAGATGATAGAATATGAAATGTAAGGCGGGGTGTAGTGAAGGGCGCATACTTTCTTCTGAGCCTTCTTGGCCAAATACTCCATTATTCCTTCTTCGGTAATCTTTTTGTTTGAACTACTCTCTCTATCTTTTTTCTTCTTTTTCTTCTCCATATCATCCTCTTCAATTTTGCTGGAGGAAGGACTAGAATTACAGCTGCTGCGAGAAGACCTTGATTTTCTCCTCTTCCTCTTCCTCTCCTCTTCCAACTCTTCTTTGCAGGCCATGCAAGGCAACTACAGCAGATCAAAGTAAGTGGGATCAGAAACCTAACTATTTCTCACAAGGATCTAACCACTAGCACTTGCACCGAAAGAAGGTGCGATAGTTACACCAATTGTATTTTATAAAATATTTTATATGATTTTGAATAGCTTTCTAATAAGAATCTTCAAGAAAAACTTTTGCACTCAACACATATAAGTCCAATTGAAAACATATTTTTCTCAATATCCTTGAGTTGAAAGTTACAGTTTAAACTTCAAGCACTACAAGTGAAATAATCTTTCCGTTACTCTATTTTATTAAAAGTTATATAAACACTTCATGGTCTATTTGCTTGTCATCTGCTGTAAAAACACTCTGTAAAATGTTTTTAAATATGAAACTGCCAATATGTAGAGCAAATAATTATAGAAGATATAGCAATGTGTACAACCACAACGCCTATTTATGTGACCATATACTCAACATTTGAAGATCAATTTCACAAATTCTGAGTCGATTTAAATGCATGTAATATTGGCAATAACTGGCTGAATAAAATTATGTTTTACTTACCAAAAAGGCTACCATCATTATAATCATAACACAGTGCAAAGGTATTGGTTGCCAAGGCAGAGTAAATACCATAATGAAGACCCATCAAAGTTCAAATGCCATCCAAAGGCCCGAAAGTCTATGTTCTACCAATATCCCCAAGCGGAACTCAGTAAAGAGAATATCTTAATTGACTGAGGTAACTATTCCCTCTTTCCATCCTTCAACACCATGTTTGGAAGAAGTCTGATAAGGTTCTACAGCAGTTGCATTATAATCTGTTGGAAAATGGAAGAGCATCTACATTTGCACAGTAATAAACACAAATAATAATATTGAGTTCATATAAGGTTTACAAGGAATTGTGCAAATACTTGTAGAGCATTGCATTCTCTTTACTTCCCTAAACTACCCCTGAAATACCTATAGAAAACTAACTCCCAACTAAATTGCATTCTCTTTACTTCCCTAGACTACCCCTGAACTACCTATAGAAAACTAACTCCCAACTAAATAAATATTTTAATATTTTATTACTAACATAAATCACTAAGATGACTTTATTACAAATATAAATCTTAATATTCCAAGATAACTCATATGTCATATTCTAAAAAGGCAAGTCATAAATATGTTTAAAAAACATAGTTTTACAACACCAAGATAGTCTCACTTCCTGCTATGAATATTGCATACAACCCAGGACGACACAAAGCTTTTACTCAACAATTTATGGCATAGCGCAAGCATCTTAAATTCTTATTAAATAACTCTTATTAATATTGCAGAACATCAAAAATTTAAAACCTCAAATGATATCTGAGCACTCTGTTTCACAGAGAATATTGTTATTCAATGAAACAATTGCTTTTCATTATGTTCACAATTTGGTAGAATACTGATATCAGTGATTTAAGTCTCAAACTTCCTTAAAGTCACATACTATGGAATGCTGACTTGTTCGCATGCTATGGAATGCTGAGTTGTTGGCAATGTACGTATATAGCAACAATGTCTGATGTCGTTCACTTTCTAATATAAAACCAATAAGTAATAGTATATACTGATGATTCCTTCATCATTACGAAAGCTTTTATCTTAATAGTTGCCTTTGTCACCCCTGAAGCTTAGGCATTAAAATTCTGTATTTCATTCTCAATATAGTGTGCTTTTCAGACAACAAGCTCCATTCTCTCATTGTCATTGTTTTAATATTTTTCCAACCACAACCCCTACCATACAGGTTAGCTTTTATGTTCCAATATGGTCACCATGAAACATAGGGACATGAATAGGTGCAATATGGGGAAGTCATTTTCACAATGAGGGTACAGCAATATTTAGGCGCCGATTACATCTATGTACGATGTACTTTTTTTAATAATACAAATTGAATCAAAAATAAGATTGGCACTGCTTTCCATATCACTATTCTGCGATGTGATTAATCTTTGTATATCTATACTGTCCAAACCTGCAATTTCTTTTCAATTTTTGCTATCCTTTTCTTCACAGGCCGGCTGACTACTTATGCTATGAACAACTGCTGTTAATTTCTTTTTTGAATAAGTACATATGGCTAGGGTGGGTTGTCAAAATTTTCAGGGCCCACGGTATCAAGATTTTTTTTTTTTAATGCTTTTCACTTTTCTATTATTTCTGGATGGAAGGTACATCCCCTAAAGCATGAAGAGGAGGTAGAGGACATCCACTACTTGCCAGAGGTAAGTCCTATTATGCACTCGAAATGATAAATTGTAGCATATAGATGCATTCGCAGCATAGCATGAACCAGATGAAATTTTAGTATCCTAAAAAGAGGCTTCATTACTGAACACCTAATTAAAAAGGCAATGGAACTCTTTTTTTAAAGCACTTAAACAGAAAGAATCAATTGCAGAGCATGCAGGCAAGAAAGGAAGAAAGAAATAACAGAGAGAACATGCACTATTTAGGTACAAAAACAATCAAGTAACTGAAACAAATATCAACTCTGCTACTACAGAATAATCTTCACTGATGACAATAAAAATATAGAATCTACAGAGTTTTCCTTATATCTCCTCATGATAGTAAGGATTTTTCGCTAATGGAGCAAGGGCCAGATTGCGTCCATAGCCAAGGTCTTATTGAATGGAACAAGGGGCAGATTGTGTCCAACCACTTGTACACTCATTGAATATGACAATTTGCTACATAATATAGGTAGTAGGCAATTGCAACTACCACAGTCTGTTTTTTCTCTCTTCAGAGGGTTTCTACGATAAATATAGTGTTCTTAATTCTTTTGTGTGTTCTCTTCTTCTCTTGACTGTCACTTAATTTCTAGTTAAGTAGCATAGTACAATTTCTTATTTCATAATTTCTACGAGCTTAGGCTTGAGAAATTAAGAATCAAACACTATTGTACTTATAGCAGCATTGCTGCATTAGTGCAATGACTGTATACGCATATGTTTTTGATGCAGTATAGGGGTGACAAACCATTCAAAATGTAAATCAAGTTGATATCAACCAGACTTCAAAGCAAAATCAGATGATTTCCTCAAAATTCAACTCTTAACCATGCTTTCCCTTGTAGCATATGCAACCCGGTTTAAGGGATTTTTCAACCAAAAGTTCCAAAGCACTTCACAAACAAATTAGTGATCACGATACCCTTTTCAGAGTTACACAACATATGTGAAAACTACCATTGACTCCTTTGGACCAAATTTGAGAACCAATAACACACCTCTGTCCTAGGCTAGTGAATTAGCCCTTTTTTTCAAAGAGAGTGCCCTTTAAACCCTTGATCTTCACAAGATCACCCCAAACAGTCTTGAGTCGTGTCTTAAAACAACAAATTTTAAGATTATTTTGCACCTACAGGGCCTTTAGCAGGCTGCCCCATGAAACCCTCCTTTTGCAAGCAAATACCTAGGGTTTTATTCAAACTCACAACATCCGGGCTTTCTTGACACAGCCAACACATCAAACACCTTGTAAATACTCTACACAAACTCAAAAATCCAACTCAGAACCAGTTCCATCAATAATTTGTCAAAACCCCATATTCCCACTCTCATTTCACATGGAAAACACAGAATTACACCCTAGGGTCACATCCCACAACCTTCAATTCACTTCACCTTCACTCTAAAACATAGAAATACCTACTCTACCATCATATTATGCCATTCCATCAAGACACAGATTAAAATAGTAGATGGAATGGCAGATTACATGATTAAAATCTCAAACAGAGCCTCACTGGTTTTTTACTCTGTTACCAGGTCCTTCAATTTAGCCCCCCGAACCCGCCAAAATACGTGTGGGTTCGAGTTCGGGTTCGGTTCGGCTCTAGGTTCTCCTGGGTTCTCCGTTTTCCCCCCGGGTTCTATATGGGTCCTTCACAGAAGGACCCACAGAGAACCCGGGTGGAAAACGAAGAACCCTGGCCGAACCCGGGGAGAACCCAAAAGGACCCGGGAGGACACACGCCGTCCAGCCTTAAAAAAGGCAAAAAATCAACTTAAAAACAAAAAACAAAACCCTAAAAAGTGCCCAGATTGCCTTATATTGACTTGGCCGACCAAATGAGGCTCATTTTGCAAACTCAAAAGAGCAAAAACACCATTTTTTTGCCTCCAAGCTAAAATAGTTGATTTTTGCAGGTTTTCTCTTTTTTTTCGAAGGTGAGATTGTAAGAGCTACGAAGGAGTTCAACTGATAGAAACAAGAGAGGAATAGGTGCACTAAGAAGATCAAGCAATCAAAGGTGAGTGAATCTATCCTCTTTTTTTTAGTTTTCAATAATTTTTTTGAAGATTTTTCAAGTTTTTTTTTTTTTTCTAGTAAGGTTTGAAATTTTTTAAGAACATTTTATGCAAAATAAGGGGTTATAATGCCCATTTTTTCTAAAAAAAATTACTTGTTTTTTATTTATTTTAGGTTCATATCTTCATACAAAATGGCCGATAGTTCTACTTCAGTTGGAATGGGTGCAGAGAGTCAATTTAAATATGATCCAGGCTCACCTCTTTGGCGACATACGACAATGATTCAACAACTTCCCGGTGGTGGGGGTTATGTTTGGCGTTGCAGCCAATGTGGAACTACATATAGGAGCTCGTACTTTCGAGTGAAAGCCCATTTATGTGCTATTGGTAATCAAGGAATAAAACCTTGCCTTGGGCCAAATAAAAAAGGGTTGACAAAGGATCAAATAATGGGTTATATTAAAGAACAAGAGGATGCTGACAATGCATTCAAAACACCAAAGGCTACAGACCATCCTCTTATGAAGAAAGGTAAAAATAAAAGCAAAAGCTCGCAAAGACTTAGTGGCTTATCAGAACCGGCTGGCCCACATCCTTTCATGGAAATGGCACAATCTTCTGAAGGAGAAAATATGTCGGTGACACGAAAAAGAGGCCCATTGGATAGAGCCTTCAAAAATGAAGCAAGGGAGTTGGCAGATGAGAGCATTGCACGTTGCATTTATGGCAATGGGCTTCCTTTCAACCTTGTTAGATCACCTTATTGGCGGGAAATGGTGAAAGCCATTTCTAAGACACTCCTGATTATGTTAGTCCTGGGTATGAAAAGGTGCGGACCACCTTATTGGCAAAGGAGAAATCTTCAATAGAGGTAGCATTGAGAGTAATCAAGGATACATGGGTCGAAACAGGTGTGTCCATCATTTCTGATGGATGGAAGGATTGCAAAAATAGACCATTGATCAATGTTATAGCAGTATCCCCTAAAGGGGCGATGTTTTTGAAGGCAGTTGATTGTGAAGGGAAAATAAAAGATGCAAGTTTTATTGCCAATATCCTCATAGAATCCATTGAAATGGTGGGGCCTGAAAACGTTGTCCAAGTCATAACGGATAATGCTAAAAACTGTAGGGCAGCTGGGGCTATAGTGGAGGCTAGATATGGTCACATTTTTTGGACACCATGTGCAGTCCACTCACTCAATTTGATAATGCAAAAGATTGGTACACAAATTGAGTGGGTCAAGCAAATCTACGCAGAGGGTGAGGAGATCCAAATGTTTGTGACTAATCATCATATGTCACAAGCCATCTTCAGGACCTTCTCCAAGTTGGAGTTGCTTAAGGTAATTTAAATCTGATTTTTTAATATAATTTTTTATTTTTTTATTTTAATTTTTCATTGCTGATTTGTGACATGCATTTTCTTACAATGTTAGGTTGCTGAAACTCGATTTGCATCTCACACAATTGTCTTAAGACGACTTGTGAAGGTGCGACAAGCCTTGGGTTCTATGGTCATCAATAGTTTGTGGAGTGTATGGAGGCAATCAAGCACAGAAAGAGCCCAAAAAGTGAAAGCAATGATCTTAGATGATGAGTGGTGGGCTCGTGTGGAATATGTTTTAAATTTCACCGAGCCTATTATGAGCATGATTAGGTATATTGATACTGATCGCCCATGTTTGGGTGAAATTTATGATGGCATGGATTCCATGGTGGAGAAAATAAGAGCAATAATAGATGCCAAGGAACATGACCCAACGGAATCATTTTTCAAAACTGTGCAAACTATTATTGTTGACCGTTGGAACAAGATGACCACCCCTTTACATCTCTTAGCATTTGCTTTGTCACCAAAGTATTATAGCAAAGAGATACTTTCATTGCCGAGGAGGATGGCACCATATAGGGATTTAGAGGTTGTTGCTGGCTATAAGGCTGCATTTAGAAAGATATTTGTAGATGAAGAAATCCAAAGCATTGTCATGGGCGAGTTTAGCCAATTCATAGCTGCAAAAAATCATGATGTTTCTGCTCATCTAGACAGATATAGGAAAGATGTTGATGATTGGTGGTATCTACATGGTCAAGGCTCCATTTACTTGCAACCTCTTGCAATTAAAATACTCTCCCAAGTATGTATCTTTTTATTTATTTATTTTTTCGTTTTTCATTCGATGCTATTATGCTATATATTATGATTATTATCGGCAAGTAAAATTAAATACTAATAGTAATTACTAAATGTTGTGTGCATAATCAACAGGTTGCAAGTTCCTCTTCAGCTGAGCGGAATTGGAGTACATACTCCTTCATCCACTCGGTCAAGCGCAATCGTTTGGGTGCAAAAAAAGCAGAGGATTTGGTCTATGTACACTCCAACCTTCGTCTCTTATCACATAAGAAACCTGAATACAATGAGGGTGTGTCAAAGAATTGGGATCTCACCCCTGAGTGTGCTGACTTAGATGCTACAATTGCACAACTTACCTTGGCTTCTATGGATGACAATGAGGCAACTAATGCACCTAATGGGAGTGGCAATCCAATTGATAGTGGTTCAAATGAAATTGAAGTTATTGAACCAATTGAGGATGATGAGGATGATGAATTTGAAGAATAGTAATACTAAATTAAATATTGTCTTGATTGTAATTTGAATTTTCAATGTGTAATGACATTTTAAGACTTGAGTATTTACTATTTACTTTTTTGCAAATTATGAATATGATTACAGATTATATGAGGTATTACCATATGGCGTATTTCATTGTTTCAATATTCTATGGCATTATGGCATTATGATCATATGATTATAATTTTGAGCATGCTTATGAGTCTATGGCATTATCATTATGTTTATAAATTTATAATATATATAGTACGGCCATACCCGAACCCGTACCCTAGGAAAAAAAAAATTTGCCGAACCGGCGAACCCGAACCGGCAACTTAGGTTTTTTACCAGGCAGTCACTGAAAACTTAGGAGATCTTCCTCTAAAATTATTGTTAAACCTTCAAAATGAATTCAAATGAATGCTAAAACATAATTCAACAAGATACCAGGAGTTTCAAATCATAAGAGAGTCTGTACAAGTTGTTCAGTGTAAAAGAAGATCAAAACACAGAGAAATCTGTCAAGAAACGTTGAAGTCTTATTGGAATTCTTCTCAAAAATGATTGAACAACCTCTGTTCGAGCCTTCTTAGGCCTTTAAATACATTTTCAAACCAAATCCCAACCACATAACTCCCTCAACTGTCTTTTAAAGTACCAAACTCTTCACATTCTGGTTGAGCACAGATCATCTTGATTTGAACATAATAACATGAGTCGATGACGATTTGAAATATACTTTCCCGGAAATCTATTGAGTTTCTCTCAGATTCAGATTAATAGAAGATATGTTTTTTCAAAAGAGCCATTCAGAATAATGCAGGAATTGCAATAATTCGCAAAATAACTTCATTAAATGAAAATACAAGCAAACAGTGTCTTTTCTGGGATTTTTTTTTATTACAATTCATTGACTTGAGAAAGCCCGTTTCATGAGTGCAATTTGAACACGTGCAAGGGAATGAAACCAAACCGATATATCTAATCTAGACATCTAGAATCCATTCAAAATTGCAGAAAGAGAACAATATGGCGTAGCAACAGAAAACCTAGGAAGTGTGCTGGTCTGAGTTAGATGTTTCTGATTATAGCGACCAGGATTTCTCTCTTAGAAGCCGCGAATTGATTTTTGTAAACTCCCAACCTTTTGCGTGTGCCAAAGACCACCTCCAATCTTCCAGCGAAGCTTTGCAGTTGACAGACCCTTGATGATTAGACCACGACCTGCCTATTTCATACAGCGGTTCCACTTTCAGGGCCTCACGTCTGTACAGATTTTAATGCAGACTGCTCCCAATGTGTCACACCTTCAGCCGATTTATTTCAATGATCTTACTCCAAAGTTTTTATGAATGTCCCGCCTTCCTTCCAATCGGGCCCTTTAATATTTCAAAGTTGCCAAACTCGTCACCCCAAAATGGCAGTCGATCACCAATAAGGATTTTATTTCCATAAACAAAAAATCACGAACTCATCCATTTTCAATAATTCGCCCTTAACGGTGAATAACTGACGTAGGCATATTTTAATTTTTTTATCACCGTGAAAAATCGCCTAGAGAAGGAGGAATCGTTACTTAAAAATGGCCCTCTTTTATAAACTCAATGAATAACTAGCAATCGCATTGTGTGTGCAACAAAAGAGCTCTAATTTGAAAAGAGCAAAGAAAATAGAAATTGGAGGGAAAAAATGTTTTATGTTGGTGTTTTCTATTGTAGAGTATTTTTTCTAGAAATATATATAAATTTTGACAGGATTCTTTAGCTGTCTTCTAATGTTTCTACCTATTTAATTGAATCATAATTTGTTGTGTTTCAAATTTATAAAAAAAAAGATTGTTTAGTTGATTGTTTTTGTGAAAGAGATCTTTAAATATTAGTGATATATAATATAATTAAGTTAATTTTTTATGCAGCCACAGTCAGAGGGTCTTCAAAGAGAACAATCTGGACCATGCAGCAAGAGTCACACAACGGAATCAACACAGAAAATGGAAGCAAATACAAATCCAAACATTCTTATTATCCGAAAATTCAACTACAAACAGCCAGCAACATATGGGCTTACAGATTCGACTCACAGGGCTAATTACAACATGCTCAAAATACCATCTTCCTACATGCTCCTCAATGCAAATAAAAATCCTACAGAGAAATTCTTTCTTTCTCTAATCTCTAACTCTACTACTGCCTTCCAATGATCAATTACAATGCTTTATATACATTCGCAAATCCAGAAACATCCACGTCGGCCCAAAAATCATTACAACTTCCGATTAAAGAAAATGTAATGTGTGCGTGCATAGGTTGGCCTCAAATTTGAATTACTCATCGGTGAATGCATGAGATGAAGCATGGACCTAAATCAAGGTCGGGGACACCCCATAGAACAATTTGAATCACACCGTCAAGATCCGCAAGATACGGAAACGATCCACAAGTGATCAAATTGGTCGTTAGATAAGAAAATTATTCCGGTGTCGATTCAAGAAACTGCCACATAATCTGGAAGTGATAACTTGCTAGAAAATGGACCAATCGCACTCAAGTTTTGGAATAAGGTAAATGAACATGTTCGCGACATAAGCATAGATCCGCAAGGTCTGGCAAGCAAACAAGAAGAATCACCGGATCTACCAACTTGAATTGAAACAAAGACAAACTAGAATGAAAATATTTTTTTGGGTGATGCAAGATTACCACGACCCAAGGATACTCCTACGTCACACACCCCTAGTGAGAAAAGATGTTCCATGAGAGGAACTCATGAACATCTGACAGGACCCAAGATATAGATCCCGTGCTCATTCCTAATCCAAATGTCTTCTTTATCTGTACTTTTCTGCCTCCTAACCTCTTTTCTTTTCTCTGTCATATCTTGCAACTTTTTCTTCTCTTTATCTTCATTTCCCTACCTCATACTTGCACAAGGTAGTAAGGGACTTTTACCACCACTCGCCGTCTTCCACCCATCTGATCTACCTCTTCTACAAGACTTCATCTTATGTGCAACCCAAGTCTTCTGCTACACAATTTTGCCTTTACATTCTTTTGGTTCCATCTCACTTTCAAATTTAGCCATAGGGTTCTTCTTCAAACCCTTGCCATCCTCTAGTACAACCTCTGCATCTCGCTTCTCAGCATTGCAATTCTTCACAAGACTCAAGTTTCTCACTTCCTCCTGCTTATTCTTCAAGGAAGCCAAAGTAAACTTATGTCCATATTTCTCTACAGTAATCAGATTCCTTCTATAATCATATACAGCTCCTCTATCAAACTACCAAGGTCTACCCAACAAAACATGGCAAGCACTCATAAACAAAACATCACACAAGACTTCATCTCTGAAGGGACCAATATTAAAGCTCACCCAGCACTGTTCTTTCGCCTCCTTTACATGATCATCTTGTAACCAACTTATCTTATAAGGACAAGGATGTGGAACCCTTTTCAAACCAAGTTTCTCCACCATCTCCTCAGATACCAAGTTATCAGTACTTCCAGTGTCCACAATAACCTTACAGCAATTACCTCCTGATTTGTACACATTCCGGAAAAGATTCTTCCTTTGTGAAGTGTCAACCTCTTCCCTGCTCTGCCTCATCAAGACTCTCCTAAGCATAAAAGATTCTCCCTGCTCTGGTTCTATCACATCTACTACTTCAAGTACCTACTCCTCATGTGCCATACAATTCTTTTTACCAATTCCTTTACTTGATCCCTCAAGACACTCAAAAGATCGATGTCCAAATTCTCCACATTTGAAACATTTGCCCAAGAATTCCTTGCTACCATTTCCTCTCCTTTGTACCCTTTGATCTGATTCTTTACTCCACTTAGATCTCGATTCTTCTTCACTTGTCTATTTCTCCTTGTTGCTGCTTATCTACTTCTCTTTCCCCCCTGGGGTTATTTTGCTTTCTTTTCTTCACTTTATCTTCTACCTTAAGAGCATATTGATAGGCATCTTCAACTGTGGATATCCTCAACATACTCATCTCATCCTAAATGTTAAATCTAAGACCATTTATATACCTTGCCACCTTCTCTCTAGTCATCTCTCAATGTCTAGATCTAATTGTCATCTTGTAAAATTCCTCAATATACTCTTTCACACTCATGTCCTTCTGCTTCAGGTTTTGTAACTTCTTGAACAGTTCCAACTCATAGTCTTCTGGAATGAATTTAGCCTTCAACCTTGCAACCATTTGTCTCCACCGGGTGATTCTTGTTTCACCATTCTCCACTCTGTCTTTCTACAATTCTTTCCACCATAGAGTAGCATGTCCTTTCAACTTAGTTTGTGCCAACCTAACCCTTAATGGGTGTCTAATATCCTCAAGCTCAAAATAGTCTTCCACCTCTCCTATCTAGTCTATCAAGTCTTCAAGATTCAATGTACCAAAGAAGTTAGAAACTTCCATCCTATGACTTCTACTCACTTGTGCCACTACTCTCAACACTCTCTCTTCTCCCTCATTTTTCGGTCCTTCAGCCTCTTCAGCCTCAAGTTCTTCTACAGCCTCTTCATATTCATCCTCCAGTTCAGGGTTTCTCCTCAATCCACCCAAGAGTTTTTGGATCTCATTCCTCATCTCATTTCTAAAGTCTTTCGTCATCTACTCCATTCTTCTAGGGTTCATCCTTCTCGGTGGCATCTCTCTCCCTACTCGGTGCAACTGCCTCAGCTCGACGATCTAACTACAAGGTTTCAATTGCCTCTCTCTCGGCGATCTATTGAACACACTTACAACCTACCACAAATCGGTGATCTGTTCACCCAAGGAATACCACAAGGACCTTGACCCACTCCAGGTTCGCAACCAGCTCTCATCTCAAGATTCGCAGGTTCGCAACCAGCTTTGATACCATCTGATGCAGCCACAGTTGGAGGGTCCTCAAAGAGAACAATCTGGACCATGCAGCAAGAGTCCACAACAAAAGCAAATACAAATCCAAACATTCTTATTATCCAAAAATTCAACTACAAACAGTCGACAACATATGGGCTTACAGATTCGGCTCACAGGCCTGATTACAACATGCTCAAAATACCATCTTCCTACATGCTCCTTAATGCGAGTGAAAATCCTACAGAGAAATTATTTCTTTCTCTAATCTCTAACTCTACTACTGCCTTCTAATGATCAATTACAATGCTTTATATACATTCGCAAATCCAGAAACATCCACGTCAGCCCAAAGATCATTACAACTTCCAATTAAAGAAAATGTAATGTGTGTGTGCATAGGTTAGCCTCAAATTTGAATTACTCCTCGGTGAATGCATGAGATGAAGCGTGGACCTAAATCAAGGTTGGGGACACCCCATAGAACAATTTGAATCACACTGTCAAGATCCGCAAAATACGGAAACGATCCACAAGCGATCAAACTGGTCGTTAGATAAGAAAATTATTCTAGTGCCCGTTCAAGAAACTGCCACATAATCCGGAAGTGATAACTTGTCGGAAAATGAACCAATCGCGTTTAAATTTTGGAATAAGGTAAATGAACACGTCCATGACATAAACATAGATCCGCAAGGTTTGGCGAGCAAACAAGAAGAATCACCGGATCTACCACCTTGAACTAAAACAAAGATAAACTAGAATTAAAATATTTTTTTGGGTGATGCAAGATTGCAATGACTCAAAGATGTTCCTACATCAATTTTAATAATAAATGATGTAAATATAATTTATATTTTCATTTCAAATGTTTACTTTTAGTAACAAGTGTCACATAATAGTATAGTACTTGCCTTAAAGACATTGTTAACAATAAAATTTATTTTGTTGTATAATTTATTTTGTCTTGTAATGTTTTTATAATTTAAAACTTTGTTAAGTTTAAGTGGTCCCATTTTTAATTATTTTATATTATTTTAAATATTATTAAATTATATATTTTATTATATAATTTTGTGTTTTAGAATTGAAAAAAGGCATAATCAAATAAGACATCTATCATTATGGCTCTAATTTTAATATTTTCCTTTTAAATGGTTATAAATATACTATAATAATGAAAAGCTAAAAAATAAAGTCAATACCCAATCATATAATTGATTTTTTCTTCTTACTATAATTAAAATTTAAACATTCTATTGAGAATAACAATTAGTTGGGGCTCTCTAAAAATAGAATCATAGATATTACAATAACTTTTTCTCTTGATTTATGTGAAGTGTGATATAACAACTAAAAATATTAACCAATCTAAATCAGAATTAAAAGATTTTAACAACTTTTTTTGTTTGATTTATGTAAAGTGTGATAAAACAGCTAAAAATATTATCCAATAAAAAATAGAATTAAAAGATTTGTTTTTTTTGTAAATAAACTTTATTATGAAAAAACTCAACAAAAATACATTATTCTTAATTTTATTTAATTTTAGTCATTCTACATATCTTACCATTGTGTTTGGCCTCTATTTTCATATTGCCTTTTAATTCGTACATCTGGTGGTTTTACATGTATTTTTCCAATGCATACATGTTTCAAATATGAGTGTCTTAGTGTGCATATTGCTTTTTAACATGCATTTGCATTTAGAGTGTAGCCTTTAGATTTTAGCTGAATTTGTCATTTTCAATTTTATGTTTAACCTAAGCACCAAAAACAAATATGCTGTTAAAACTAATCAACCAGATTGTAGGAACTTATTTCAGACTGAACAAGACAAATTACTCCAACAATTGAAGAAACATTTTCAAGATAGGATAACTTTCTCTGAAAGTATGTTGTTTTATTAATCAAAGAAAATACCTTATAATTAAAACTGAACATAAGCTTCAAATGCCCCGGTGACAGAAATATTATCCAGAGATTTTAAAGGTCAAAGGACAAAAACCAATCATTATTATTCCATAAGATGACTGCGGTGCATAACGACTGAACTATTCTGCAGCCTTACATAAAGCACCTTAAATAGTGCTATAAAGGAACCAAAACAACAAGTGGAGAGGGTGTGATCTGTTGCAAATATAACAAACTAATGCAGAAAATTTCTCCTTTCTGCTACAATCCTGCAACCGCTCTTGTATGCAGTAATTGTACAAGAAAAGCACAGCAGAATAAAAAGAGTTAGAAACTTAGAAAGTCCACATTCACTGTCGGGTAATAATAGACACACACAAGAACTCGTTGAGTTGGAAAATATTTCAAAGTACAAAAAGGGTTGACAGTATTTTTCTCCCTATGTCTAACCTACATAATAGCATTAAACTATAGAGCTCTGATCGAGCATCTTTATCAGATAAGTCACAAACACTCCTAAGCTTATATTCATAGGCATCGCCAAGTAAACACATCCACACAACCACCATAGTTTTAATGATCAATTGTCGGTGTAATGCAATAAGGGTTGTTCATGTGATTGAAGTATGTATAGCCCTTATAATGTCAGGATATGTTCTCAATTGTTTCATTAATTCAAAGATTTTGAGAGCATCCTTGTAAAATCCATTTTGTGCATATCTGCAATCATTGCATTCCATCATATGACATCTCTTTGGGGCATTTTGTCAAACAGTTTGCGTGCCTTTTCTATGCTTCCACATTTTGCATACATGTCCACCAGGGCAGTTGCAACTACAACATTTGGTAGAATTCCTCTATTCTTTATGATTTGATGGATGCCCATACCCTATTCCAATGCTCCTATTTTGGCACAAGAAGGGAGAATGCTGGCAAAATTTGTGAAGTTTGGCTTTACACCTACCAATTGTATTTGCTTGAAATTTTCTAAAGCTTTTAAAAAAATCCATTTTGTGCATATCCTGCAATCATTGCATTCCATAAGATAACCTCTCTTTGAGGCATTTTGCCGTTCCTCTTCTATGCTTCCACATAGAAGTTTGGATTGTTGAATATCCACTTATATATATATATATATATATATAAGAATGGATATGTATATTCACAGGATTTTTAGTTTTCTCATATACATGTATATATGGTATGGATATAATATAAAAAGGAATACATATTCACTAGATTTATAGTTTTCTCTAGTGTTTGATAGCTTTTTCAAACAAGTTTGAATTGCTAAATACCCATTTTATTAATATGCATATGATATGAGAACGTGTATATATGTTAAATGAGAGTTTAAAAATTATACTAAGATTTACAAAGAAATCTATCTATCTCCTAAAAATGTTAGTAGTCTGAAAGCTATAATAGGAAAAATAATTATTGTTGCATAGATCTCTTGTGTTTGTCGATGTGATATGTCTCCTACATGAAAAACATGTACCATTTTATGGCCTTCAATCCAACTACATCCAAGGATTTTTTTAATTCCTTGATCTTTCATCTATTTCCTTGCCATTTGACCCTCACCCCACCTACCCACTTCTGCATAGATGTTTGAAAGAAGAAGATATGTCACAATATTTGAAGGATCCAAATAAAAAAAGCATTGTTGTTGTAAATACTCCTAAGCTTATATTCATAGGCATCACCAAGTAAACACATCCACACAAACACCATAGGTTTAATGATCAACTGTAGGTGTAATGCAATAAGAGTTGTTCATGTGATTGATGTATAGCCCTTATACTGTCAAGATATGTTCTCAATTGTTTCATTAATTCAAATATTTTGAGAGCATCCTTGTAAAATCCATTTTGTGCATATCCTGGAATCATTGCATTCCATGAGATGACATCTCTTTGGGGCATTTTGTCAAATAGTTCACGTGTCTTTTCTATGCTTCCACATTTTGCATACACGTCCACCAGGGCAATTGCAACTACAACATTTGGTAGAATTCCTCTATTCTTTATGCTTTGATGGATGCCCATACCCTATTCCAATGCTCCTGTTTTGGCACAGGAAGGGAGAATGCTAGAAAAAGTTGTGAAGTTTGGCTTTATACCTGCCAATTGCATTTGCTTGAAAGTTTCTATAGCTTTTAAAAAAATCCATTTTGTGCATACCCTGCAATCATTGCATTCCATAAGATAACCTCTCTTTGAGGCATTTTGTCATGCCTTTTCTATGCTTCCACAATTTGGATACATGCCTACCAGATGTCCATACCCTATTCCAAAGATCCCATTTTGATACAAGTAGGGAGGATACTGGCCCGAGTTGTGGAATTTGGCTTACACCTGCCAATTGCATTTGCTTTAAAGTTTCTAAATCCTTTTCAACAAATCCATTTTGTACATATCCTGCAATCATTGCAACCATGAGATGACAGAATACCCCATTTTTTGTGTGCATGTCTACTAGGACAGTTACGACTATATTATTTGGCAAAGTTCCTTTATCCTTCATGCTTCAATGGATGTCCATATTGTTCCAAAGCTCCCATTTTGGCATGGGGACAGGGAGGATGCTAGCAAAGGTTGCAAAACTTGGCTTTAAACTTGACAATTGCATTTTCTTGGAAATTTCTAAAGCCTTTTCAACAAATCTATTTCATGGATATCCTGCAATCATTGCAGTCCATGGAGACCACATCTCTTTGAGGAACCTTGTCAATCACTTCACGTACCTTGTCTATGCCTCCACATTTTGTAGGCATTTCTACCAAGGCAGTTTCAATTACAACATCTAACAAAATTCCACTATCCTTTATGCTTTGATGAATGTCCATACCCTGTTCCAAAGCCTCCATTTTTGCACAGGCAAGGAGAATGGTAGAAAAGGTTGTCGAGTCTGGATTTATGCCTGCCAATTGCATTTGCTTGATACTACATGCAATGATTTATTGTTAACATTAATTTCATAAACAGTTGGGATAAATGATCAAGTGAATAGTGTAATTTGACTTTTGGAATGGGAGAACGAAACAAATGTAGCAGTAGCAGTTATTTTACACAGTTTTGGTAGGAGGAAAAAAACCCTTGTAGATGCAGTTGTTACCAGACTCGATATTCAAGGATGGAAATATTCTACATTTGTGTCATTTGAAAGCATCAGAAACTTTGAGGACGGTCTAGTAAACTCCAGAGAATCAGATGTGAATTCAAGATTAAACTCTTGCACCACAGCGTAATTGTCATAATATATGTTGTAACTAAGGGTAAATTCTAGGTTAGTAGATTAACAACTAAATAAATCAAAACCCAAAGCAAATAATGAAGCACAAAGGAGGAATAACATGAAAACAAAGAGAGATATCACCTTGAGTCTTCAACCTCCATGATTGACCTCCATTACACCTTCTCAACTTGTTGTAATATGTAGTTTTCCCTCTGATTTTATGTGAGCAATATGTGACAATGTCAAGACCAAAGCAAATGTTGAAGGGTTTGATAATAAAATGCAATGCTATGCAATTATGCAACTATGCAACTAGTAAGCAACTCTAAACTATAAGTAAATTATGCCAAAATGCCAAGAGAGATGAAGTATGCCTAAAACAAGAGCTAAAATAACAAGATTGCAAGAGATCTAGATAGCATGAGGTCAAGTAAGCACGAGGTGACAAAATGAGAGCAAAATTGCCATTTTATAGAAAATGCAATTTTGGATGAATGGCCAAGATTGAAGATTGATAAATGCCCTAGAATCAATGGACAAGATTCAATATGACAACCCACAATTAGGGTTAGGGCAACATTAGGTCAAATTTGAAATGAGTGGACAAGATTTAATTTGAGAAAATCAAATCAAGGGTTGACAATGCATGTGATAAGGAGATAAGATTGGCACAAACAAAGAGGGAGCTAGAAAATCAAATAATATTAAAAATTACTTGATTTATGGAGGAAAATACTATTTTGAATTAAAAATTAATTTAATTCAAAAAGGTGGGGTCATGTGACAACAAATAGTAATTTAAAATTATTTACTTGGAAAGAGGGAAATTTAAATAAATGATTTTATTTAAATTTGGAGGAAATTAATTGAGACAATTAAATAATTAATTCTAATTATTTAATTATGGAAGAAGTGGACCAATAATTAAAGAAATTATGGAAGACTTATTTAATTATGAGAAGACATTTAGTATTAGAGACGTATTTAAATAAATAAAGTTTATTTATTTAAATAATCAAGAGGGAATAATGGATTAATTAAATAAATTTAATGATTTATTTAATTAAAGAGGAGATTAGACATTAGTGGCATATTTAAATAAAATAAATGTAATTTATTTATTTAAATAGTCAAGAAGAATAAAAGCTATGAATTAATTAAATAATTGAGAATTATTTAATTAATAGTTGAATTTGGATAGGACATAATCAAATATTTTAATTATGTTTTAGAAGAATTATGGAGAAAATTGAGTTCGCAAGCCTAGGTCAATTTTAGGTGTCTACATATGCTATAGCTAATTTTATTACGCTGAACTTCACCTTTCCAACAGTAAACTTTAGAAAATCGAACATGAACTAGTGATTTGTAAATCTCTACGAATTATGATTAAACACTACACCACAGCGTAATCAAGTAACTGCAGTGTAGGCAAAATTGATGGTTAAACAATCTACAATTACCATTTACCACACTGTCAACTAGGCCCTCTCGGTGCTTATAAACCGTTGATTGACAAATTGAGCTCCTAAAGCTCAAATAGGGACATGCCTTCGGCGTAATTAAATATTATACACTTGACTATAGCTTTTTAGACTCCAATTTAATTATTCTTATTATTTCTTTAATGACCAATATATTTCTAACCCCTGGGAATATAAAGGTTAAAAAAAACCTTCATAATTTATCATCAGCAAGTGAAACACATAAAATCTAACTTGGTAGAAAGGTGAGATATGTGAACTTTGAAATAATCCTCTCCTAAAAAGCTTTGGAAGATTGCATCCCATAGACTACAACATCATTCAGACCTCCTTAATGCCAAATACAATCATAACAAATGTTTTCTACAACACTCATTCAATTGATAGGTCGGAGATACGTGTTGATTCATATTGCATGATCCAAAGATAGCAAAAAATCAACAAATCTTCAAAATAATGTAAATTTCCAAATCCTTTTTTTTATTGGTTTACTATCTTATGCATTACAAGGCAAGGGCAGATTGAATCCAAATCACAAGGGCCTCTGCAACAGTAATCACCAAATTAAATGGAACAACACACAGTGTGGCATAAGAAAATCCTAAAAAATTTAAACCCCATAATCAAAATCCAATTCAAATCATAGAATTTCGAACCATAAAATTTCAAAACATGGGATTTCAAACCTTGTAATTTTAAACCCTAACAAAAATAAAACCCTAAAAAATGAGGGATAGTACATGTCGATGCGCCCAAGTTTTGTATGTGCACTTAATTAAGCATCTGAAAATATCAGGATTTTGGGGCTACTTGATTCTTGAGCTCGAAACACGATTGTTGCAGCCTTTAAAGAAAAAAATATCGCTTGTGATTGAGAGTTTGTTTTCAGGCATGGGGCAGAGAGTTTCAACAGCCTAAAAGTTGTTTTTCCCGCTGTGAGAAAACTTCCCCTTACTGAAACTATGGCAAGTGATTTACCTCAAGATTCTGCACAAATTGTGTCTTGTTGTCAACAATGCCAATGAGAAAAAATGGACGGAGTTTGCAGGTATCTCTTTGGTACTATGAATTTAAAAATGAGAGGTGATAGTTGTAGAATAGAGCCAAGCTCGTGGGAGGAGATTAAAAATGACAACACTCTATGGTACTTTTGTAAAGACAAAAGTCAGTATCCATATTTGGAATGTTTAAATAGTTTTGATCAAACTCTATCTATATAGTTTGCCAAAATATAGAATAGGTGTTCATTCAATTTTGTGGTGTTGGTTTTGAAGTTACTAAGGAGGTTATGTCGATACTAGGCTAAAATGTGAGGGGAAAAAGGTGCATCATGAGAGAAAAGTAAAGGATGAAGAAAATATGAAGACAACTTTTTTGTTATCAAATTTCAAAATAGATTCAACAAATAGAAGTTACATAATCCTTAGGACTAGGAATATTAGATGCTAATTAAATACTTTACCTTGGAAGTCTAGTTTAAATGCTTTTTTCAATGTAATAATTTAGTGATAAAAATTTATTTCTTCATTCTAAGCTCTAGAAAAAAAATTTGAGGAAGCCAAGGGTTATTAGATGTGTCATGAATATGGACACATGCAGAAAAGATGTAAGGCAGTTATAGTAGATTAACAGTAAGTGTGAAGGTGAGTTCTTTATTTGTGGGATGCACTCTAAGTTACCAATACAGTTTCGGCTTAGTTTTCTACACAATTTTTCTCGAGAGGCTTGGGCCCATAGTGTAGCGATAAAATTGTTATAGGTGGGACATTATTGAAATATTAGAGCTTTAGGAATGTGGTTCCTTGGCCAGGGGACCAAGCTTTCATCAATTTTGTTTTTTAACATTTTCTTGATACTCTTTAATATTTAAAAGTAATTTCTTTTTGTCACAATGATAAATTTACATATCTATATTATTTTTTTATTTAATTTTGTTTAATTTCATTTTATGTTTATTTCAAAAAAATGTTTTTATATATATATATAGTGATAAATGATATAATTTTATGTAAAGTTGGATTCATTCACTAACTTCTTATCCATTCATAAAAACACATAAATTTAAATAGTTAGTATTATCCTATCCTTTTACACATACATTTCTATGAATTCACCTTATCCATTTATTTATCACACTCACCTATACACCTACCTCTACTTAACTATTTGTCACAAGGATCTAACCATTAACCTATGCTAAGACTATTATGTGGTCATGGGGGTACCCCCATGATCATAAACTCATCCCCTTTCATTGATCTAAGAGGATCTTGGTTAGTAAAAAACACCACGAATCTTGGGTGTCTCCAAACAACCTTTTTTATTTACTTTGAATCCATCCCAATTTGCACCCATGTTCTAAATCGCAAGTCTTAGCTCGAATTTTGTAATAACACAAGGCTTGACTTGTCTTTAATGATTATGGTAGTAATTGATATAAAATTATTTGGTTTGTGTTGCTAAATGGTGAATGAATGGAAATTAGAACAAAACAAATATATTAAAAATAATATTTAAAACACTATTCTAATTTTGTGCAAGCCTCCATATATAACTCATAATAAACCAAGTCAATAATGAATACCAAGCAAATGATGATAAGCTAATTCCTTACAAATGGATGGTAGATAGCTTTAAGGAATACTTCACCCCCATTTAGTTTGAACAACCGCACAAAGTCAATAACAAAGGAGTAGATGGCATGAATACTATCAAATTCCTAATGGATATTTCCATGAAATAGTTCATGTTATGAATTCTTGGTTGAAAATATGTTGGTCTCATGTATGGCATCCATGAGTCAAAGCTTATGTGTGAACTTGTTGGTCCCAACAAGCCTTTTTATCATGAAATATAAAATTATCTTCATAATCACATATTGTGATCAAACATATCTACACTGGTACATTTTGTGGATGTCGGGCCAGAATTTCGACATTTCAAATGTCGTCGAAATTCTGACGAAATAATAGCGATGAACGGTCGTCGAAATTTTGACAAACGATCATCAAAAAATGGGTCAAAATGTACTAGTGCTAGCACTTAATGAAAATAATTTATCCATCATTCATCCCATTTCACCATCCTCAATGGAGAACTACATTGAAGGAACTTTGATGGTAGCTTACCTAGATGCCTTTACTTTGAAGAGGATTCTCTAGTATTGAAAGAAGTGTATGACAATACATGTGGTGTACATACTAGTAGCATGGTCCTAGTCAAAAAGATCTTATGAACAGTTTACTACTAGCCTATTATAGAATAATATGGCTACCACTATGTAAATAAGTGTTTAGCATACAAGCAACATGGAGATCTAGTTCACATTCCATCACAAGTGTTGTAACCCATCACTACTCCTTGGACCTTTTCATAGTGGGGCCTCAATCTTGTTGGCAAGATTCGCTCTTCTTCCTCCAATGGCCATAAGTTCATAATAATCACCATCAAATACTTTTCCAAATGGGTTGAAGCTACTTTCCTTATATCCAACAAATCACTAAGTTCATCTTGAACTACAACCTTTGTCACTAGTAATGGTAATTCTATCAAAAATCAAGACATTTAT
The DNA here is from genome assembly GCA_007258455.2 of Sequoia sempervirens. Taxonomy (NCBI): domain Eukaryota; kingdom Viridiplantae; phylum Streptophyta; class Pinopsida; order Cupressales; family Cupressaceae; genus Sequoia; species Sequoia sempervirens. The sequence continues at coordinate 63,477 of VDFB02043095.1, forward strand.
ACTTTTTTGTGAGTGCTTCAACATCCAACATCATTAGTCCACCCCATATTACATACAAAGTAATAGTCAAGTAGAGGTGTCTAATAAAACCATCTTAAAAATCCTCAAAAAGATGATCAATGACACTAGTCATGATTGAAATCTTCAACTTATTCGCACTCTCTAAACTTATTTCACTAGAATTTGCACACCAATTGGCATGAATCCATATTCCCTCATCTATTTTTGAAGTTATCTTACCTATTGAGATCAAAATTCCACCGATGTGCATCTCGATGTGAAACCTCATGGATGATGAGGGATATTAGGTTGCATTCCTATAGGAGCTTGAACTTCTTTATAAACAATGCATCAACATCCTTAATCATCTTTATTCATACTAAAACCATCTTTTTCATAGCTACAATAAGAAAATTAGAGCTTATGAGTATGACATTGGTGATCTTGTACTCAACAAAAATTAAAGAAATTCTCAAGACAAAGACGAGAAAGGTAAATTTGAACCTAATTGGTTAGGACCTTATGTCATCACCAAATATGGATCAAGTGCCTATTAACTAGCTACCTTCAAGGTTCAATACCTTGATGATCCCATCAATAGTGTGCACCTCAACCACTTTCATGCCTAATCTAATAAATATCCTAATAAAAAATACAAAAAAATCAAAATATTAAAGATAGAAATCATTTTATAGTGAAAATCACTACTGGGAGTGCTTAAAACAAACTTGTACTTATCAAATTAGCCATAGTTTTGAGGTAAAATACCCTCCTCAAGGTGGTGAGTTTTCCTTATAAAAAACCCAAAAATAGAAATAATGCCAAGGCTATACACTAGATAGTTTTGGAATCAAAGTCTAATAACTTTGGGGAAAATAACTTGATAAAAGCTTGAGATTGGGATTCAAGGAAAGTACACATTTAAAACACAAAGTAGCACATAGTCATTACAACATATAATTAAATCCAAATGAATATTTTGAGATATTTTTAGATGAAACTATTTGTTAATGTGAATGGGATATATTACCTAACTAGTTCACCTCATATCCTATTTGTTGGATTAAATAGGTAATCACCTAATAATTAATTAATTATTAGGCCCATTTTACCTTAATTACTTAAGTTAAACTTAGAATTTGATTTTTCATTATTAAAATGAGCTAATAATAGGTCATGTTGTCCCATTGCATAAGATGAAGACACGTGCCACACTCTAATCAAATCCTTATCTAGGGTTTGATTTTTCCTCTATATAAGGATTCACCTTTCATTCATATGTATTCATTTAGATTATTCAACACATAAGCCACAATGCTTTTATGGTCCTATTTACACAAGTTCACATGTTAAATTTACTTAGGGGTCTAAGAATCTTTCTAAAAGTCTTAGTTGTCATGTGATCTTGTCTTATCTTATCTTGTCATTTACTTTTTGTGTCTCATTTCATAAGATTAAGACACTTTGTAATGATCTTGTATAATCTTATATCTCTCGTTACCTATATAAGCAAGGCCTTGTGTACATTTTGTATCATACAGGTTTGTACTATCATTGAATCATTATTGATCAAGTTGTATCATTGTTGCATCCATAATCAATCAAGTTACTCTCTTTTTGTACTATCTTGTGGAAGGCTATCTTTGGTTTTGCAACTGATCTTGGGGTATGTGAGCTCATTGTTAGCTCCTACGTGGTATTAGAGCTCCAAATCTATAAACCCCTTCTTAGATTTGAGGGTGATTCAAGCATGAGCTTTTATTGGGTGTACTTTGGGGAAAAATAAACATCATCATTGAGTTAGAAGGCCCAAAATCCCCTATTTTCATATAAAATACTTGATATTTGGGAAATAAAAAACTTTCAACCATTCTTGAGGGTTTCGAAAATTTGGTAATCAAAATTTTGTACAATTTGTATGGTTATATAGAATCCATATAGTCCATACAATTTGTACCCTCAGCTGGCATCACCTGATGGTATAATCTATGTAGTCGACATCTTCTATAGAATATCCTCTAACTTGCATCATTCCTTTGAAAAATATAATGATAAAATATAATTATCACAAATAATTCCCCACTTTTGCATACATTATATTAATTTTAAATTGTGAACTTAACAAACATTAAAGTACATAATTAACATTAAATCATTTCATTTCAACTTAAAATTGGTATCATAATAGTTATCATATCATCCAACATTTGTTTCCCTTTTCTATCACTATAAATTTGAATATGTTATTTTTTCTCAACTTGATTTGCTTGTCAATGTTCTTGCAAACTATCCAAAGCTTCATTTACCAAATTAAAATTTGGTCAATGTAAATATTTGAAATGGAGAAACCTTAAGGTGAAAATGTTCAAAATCTTCTTGGGAACTTTGCAATGCAATAGTAGCCAATCTTCAAAAGTATTGAATAGGGTCTTCATATTAACAAGCTCATTAATGATTTCCTTGATAATATTACATTTAATCAAATCTATTAGTTCCTTGATGACGCATCTAATTGAATTTAAAAGTTTGAATGTTTGCCAATGTACCAATATTGAGGTCTTTCACTTTAGTAAAAAAAATTGTCCATTTCTAGGATTTTAACTGTCCACTTTGTAGCTTTAAACCGTTTGAAAGGAATTTCATATTAGTTCCTTTGATAATACTACCTACAACCAAAACAAAGAAATCAATTTTTACCATTTCTTATAGCTTTGATGAATTATCTTCTAATAACAATAGTTCATCAAAATTTTCTTCCAATTTTCCAAGGGTACTAAGGCTATCATTGACTTTGTGATATAGTATGATATATTCCTTCAAACTATTTAAGCCCTAAGCTAACAAAGAATCCTTCCATGTTAATTTTGCTTGAGTATTCCCCATAATCTTACTTATAGCCAGGAACTTTTGTCCAAAGAAACAAAAGAGGGAGGAATAGGAGTAAATAGGTAGACTGGGCTAACATTGTATTGAATATATGTAATTAACTACCCCATTTGAGCTTTTGATTGTTCCATAGTTTGTTTGTCTTTGTCCATAATTCTAAGGATAGTGTTTACAACTCTCTGAACATTGTCTTCTTATGCCTCTCTATTTTGTTTCCTATGATTAACTCTTGTGATTTAGTAGCAAGTTTTTTTTTATAGGCAAGAGATATACTATATTGATTTCAAAAATAGAGTTTATAGAGTTCTAGCCATCCTGGGCATGATTCAAAGACTACCAACTGAGTCAAACTCACCAAAAAGAAACTACTACAAACCCCATGATATAATGTCGAGACTGACATCACCAACCCATACTTAAACTGAGAAACTATACATACTACTGACCATTTAAGCACTTTGAATCATAAAAAACTACTTCATTACTAGACAAATATCACTAGAAAACCTTCCCTACCCACCAACCATCCAACTTTACCAAACATTTTGTTGTGCAAACACACAAAACTCCCTCTTCCAAGACGTGTCCATAACTGATGTCAGATGAAATTTCTTCCTGAATAATTTGGTCCCTACAGAAGCCAAGCGCCTATGCTCCAGTAAGTCCATACCAAAAATGTCCAAGATAAAAGGATAAAACTTTACCAAAGCTTCTGGGTCATTGACGAGAGCCAAGTCACGAGGGCGAGGGATGCCTTTGCCCAAGGAAGTCGCTGCTAATTCCCTCTCCAGACCAACCAACATATCTTTGCGGAAAATCCTTTTCATAATCACTCGGGAGTCGGCCTTTGAAACACCAACATCCACTAGACCAGCTAGGACACGGGATGAAATGTCTGAGTCAAGGCGATACCTTTTTGCATCCTCCATGAAGCCCTTCCCTACTACGCATTTGATCACCACAAATGTGAGGTAGTCTGGGTGCCGGATCAATCACTACAGCTGGAGCATCGATATCAGGCCTTCAAAAGCAACCTGGTGTTTAGAGACCTTCAACTGAACTAGGGTAACCATGCCAAACATTTCCAACTCCTACGCCAAGAAAAGCAATATGAATCTACTTTTTCCCATCTGAAATGCAGAGCTTGCAATGAAAGAATGGCTTGTTACCGAGGCACAATGATAATAAACACCATTCGACACACTCTAACCCAACTTTGCACGCATGGTAATGAATGTGTGATGTCTGGCGAACGTCCAGAGAAGGACACCACCCAACTCCCTACACCGATATGCAATTATGAAATCAGCCCGTTCTAGAGTTTTCCTTATGCCATGTGATTTTTTCAACACTTTCCTTACTCCCAACCACTGCCACCCGACCACTTCATACACACATGCATGTGGTGAAGTGGCGCCTACCCAACCACCCACATGATTTAGTAGCATGTTACTTGAATGTCTTTCACTTATTTATCACAAATCAAAGTGGCAATTTTTGTAACCCTTGATCCTTGGGCATCTACAAAAATAGAAGAGAATTCTTATCTTTTTAGAATGAAATTGTACCTTGGACAATGCAAGAATAATAGATAAATCATCATAAACATACACTACATCTCTTTTGCTCTTATTTATTGTGTTATTGAACCGTATTGGCACATTTCCTTTTGTTACACCTACCTAAGTTAGGATGACTCCCCTTGAGTAGTTACATTTCTTACATGATAAGGTGGATGCATTTAAGAATGTATTGACTCACGGGACAAAGGAGATTCTTGATATGAAGGATTATTCTCCTAAGTGGGTGTTTCCTTCAAAAGAAGGGGTCTCTTCATGATAAAAAAAAAAATTGGGTCAATAATTTCCTATAGTATGATATCCTTCTTCGTTAAAAGAATCTCATTATGAGGAACTTCTTAATAGTTGGATTAAAAACTAGATCTTCTTTTTAGTTGGTTCTTCTTAAGAAATTTCACTAGTAGGGCTTTAGGGAATCTATTACAACTATTCAAGAACATTTTTTCAATGGGGGAAAGGTTAGTTGTAGGATGTTAGGATGGTTGTTGAGAGAGAGGACTTGTAGCAAGAGGAATCTTAACAATGGCAACAACAACTATAGTGGTTGAACCAAAACCATCGATCCATTCTTTAATACCCCTAGTTTTAAACTTAAATTTATGCTTCCTTATTATTAGAGGTACGTGCTCCTCTAAATATTCTTGTTCATCCTCATCAACAACAACACTCTTAGTAAGAACTATTTGTATATGTGCATGAGGGGGAGCAATTTCATTTTCTTTTGGTGTAGGCTTTAAGGTCTTATCTTTTTTTGATGCCTCTTTTTTACTATTTTTTTTTAGACTTCCTCTAACCACTTCAAACTTCTAGTAACAACTTGCCATCATTTTCTACTAAGACCTATACTAAATCATGTTTCCTAACCCTATTTTTTGAATCATTCTTTGAGCTAGAATGGGGTTGGAAATCTTGGGGGGCCACCTAGCCCCGTTCTCTCCTTGGGACTTTTGGTACTACCTTGGGTTGTACCTCTACTACTTCGAGTAGTAGTATGGTAAGTGGTTTAAAGAAATTAACAAATGCCATTTTGTGTAATTATCATAAAGCCCTTGTGCCCAGATCCTTAAATATTATTTCAATATTATCAATTTATAAATAAAGCACAACTATTAAGTTATTAGATTCAATAGTGAATTGGATTTTTTACTCCATGGAAAATAATTTGGTGGGTTTAAGTTTTTTTCTATCCCAACATTAATAGGGTTAGGAGATGGGTTTCAAACAAATGGAAACCTAAGTGTAGTATTTTTGTTAGTGCTATATTGAGAGGGATGTTCCTATTTATTTTCACCTTTTAAGAAGATTTTCTTTGGGTCCTAGTGTGTGGGCCATGTTTTTATGGAAAATGTAGCCCATCCCTCTATAGATGGAAGCAAAAATTTTGACACAAAGGAAAAATGATCCAAAATAAAACCAATATGGATTTGGCTAGGTCTTCCTCTTGAGTTACTGGATGGGGAGATCTTCATTCGGATAGCTAATTCCCTTGGCTATTTCATTATAGTAGATAAATTTACAAAGGAAAAACTAGGTTGGTTTATGTTTAGATTATGTATCAGTGTTGAATTCAAAATCTTTCCAAGTTCCATAACCTTGGAATCTAAATTTAGAAAATGGAAGCAATCTATATTATATGAAAACTCAAAAAAATTCTTAAAATTGCTCAAGGTTTGGACACCTTATAATCCAATGACACAAACCACAATAATTTATTAGGGAACCCATAGATAAGCTTAGGGAACTAGTTTATATGTGCAAAGAACCGATTTCTCCTAAAATTTGAAGAACTCATCGATCTTATGAACTCCCCTCATGGTAAGTTGAAGTAACCAACTTTAGAAGTCCACCATAGCTTGTTGATGGAAAAAACCATGGAAGATGATGTGGGTTCAAGCCATAGGCTTTGAGTAATGTTGATCCCAACCTTGATAAACAAATAGTAAACAACTAGGTGGAAGAGGACACCATTCTTAACAAGGAGGGGCAACTCCAGAATGGAACATATGTTAGGAGGAAGACCTTTGGTTTAGATTGAGCAAGAAAAAGTGGGACATGTTGATGTTTCTGCCAAGGAGGAGAAACTATAAAATGAAATAGATTTTAATAGGGAAGAAGGCCTTTTGGTTTTTTGATGCAGGAGCATCCGGGTGCACGGGCTATCATGCACAACAACAAAAAAAAGTCTTTTATTTAATTTTGTCTTTTTCAATTTTGGGTTTGTTTTTATCTTGTAGGCATGAATTAACTATCTTTCAACAACCTTGAAAAGGCCCCTTCTTTCTACACTTTGTTTGGCTTCAAATTTAGTTGAAATGCGAAGGAATTTGGTGTAATTTCATATTACATAGAGAAATGTTTTTTCTTTATAATTTTTGTGACTCCCAAGAAGATTTAAATGATTTGGGAATAAAATATTTTCCATGATGTTGGGTGTCTCGAGAGTGGAGTTGTTGGATGATGAATTAGATGGAAATTTTTGGAAAAGTTTGAATTTGCCTAGAAAAACCATTAAAGAGGCCATTTGCATGAATTACCACACTAGAATGGAAGAGGTAGAGGAAGATTATCTAGGTCATGACAATGAGACCTAGTTTTATCTTGGTCATGACAATGAGACCTAAGTTTAGTAAATTGGGCATAAATTTCTCATACGGTAACAAAATTGAGAATTTTAAAATGATCCAGAAAGTTGAAAACGAGGCGCACCAAACCTAGAAACTATTTGAGGAGATTTAGATAGATGAGAGAAAAGTGGTAGAAAAAAAGTGACGGATTTTTTTAAGTTCTAGAAACAAAGAGAAAAGAGAAAGTAAAGTGTGAAGGAGAGCATTTAGGCACCCCATTCTCCATGCTCAGAAGTTGGAGAGGTGATGTTGCTGTTGTTTTGATAATGTATGTAGTTGATTTATGAGTTTTGTAAATCATATTTGTAAAATTTGAAGGCATTCTTGCCTGTAGACTATTTCAAGGAGGAATTGATTTTCTCAATGTGTTGTTGAAATTGAAGATTTAAAAATGTTTTCATTGGATTTTTATTTATGGGAATGCATTTTATGTTATGGCTGCTTGGATGGGTTGTCTGATAAAGCCCCCCATCCTTGTACTGCATCAAATGGTATCAGAGCTAGAAGGTTTAGAGAGTGCAGAGTATGCACTAGTACCTACGAGAGAAGAGTGAAGCGGTGAAGTTGTGTGAGAGAGAGAGTTGTGAGAATGTTTGTTTGTTTCAGGTATGAAAGAGGATCTATGACTACTATCTTCCAGTAGAGGTTAAGGTTGGGTAGAAGGTGCACGAGAGATGTGTGTGTCTTCCAAAAACCATCTATTGGGTAGAGGATAAGCAAGAGTGAGTTTGTTGCAAGGAGGACCTGTGATTGCAGAGGGTTGATACTTTGAAGTGAGAGAGATTGTTGCAAGGAGGACTTGTAATTATAGAGGGACTTGTGAGTCTCTAAAAATAGCTTTGAAGAAGAAGACAAGATGGGTCATTAGAAGACCTGTGAGAATGTTATTTTGGGAAGAATATTGGGAAAAAGTGAGAGAAAAGAAGCTCTTTGAAGAGTTGAGAAAGATATAAGTGAGATTGGATGCCCTTGAGGAAAGCTTGGGAATGAAAAAGAAAGATACATTTGAAGAAAATCAGAAAATAGATGAAGTTAAATTATATTTTTTATTTCATAATGAGTTTGCAAATAATGATTTGTGAGTGAGAAATGAAGAAGAAAAATAAGTTGTAATAGAGGACAACAAAGAGAAGAAAGAGGAAAAGCAAAGGTTTGGTAAAGAGGACAGTGAAAAGGAGAATGTTGAAGTGCAGTGTAGAGGCCCTATGGTGGAAAGAGTATGGAAAGAAAGTCATGTGGGAGCAGCCCACACAAATGCAGATGAAAGAAAGCAAGGAAAGAAGAAAGGCACAAGGAAAGAATAGAGAAAGAAAGAGGTAGCAACAGATGTGCATCTTGTTGTTGATATAAAAGAAAATAAAAATGAAATTGCATACACAAGAAAAGAGGTTGCAGCAGAAAAAACAAAGGTATTATCTCCTTCTTTTGAGTTTTGCAAAGTAAATATTGATTTGCATGAAGAAAAAATAAATGAATATAGTGGTTGTGAAGTTGGGGCAGCGATTGGTCTTTCGAAAGATATAGATATAATGAATAAAATGACACCATTGAGTGCAAGGGCAGAGGTAGAAGAAGAGAGTAACAAGATTGCAACTGATAGTTGAGAAGAAAAACTTGGGACAACAGTAGAAAAGTAAGAAAACACACAAGTAAAAGGTTATTTTTGTGATATTTGTGAAAATGAATTTGATGTTATGCTACTTGCAAAGAAATTTAATGAAATTCTGGATATAGAAATGAGTGTAAGGAATAGTATTGTCATAAAAGAAGAAGGTGAAGTTATAGAGATAGATAATAGTCAAGTTGTAACAAAGTATGTTCTTCATGAGGATGTGGAGACAATTTAGAATTTGGGGCAGCAATGTGAAGAAAAATCCATAAAAAATGTATTAAGTGAGAGGTGAAGAAGCAACAAAAAATAAAGAAGAAGATGACTTATTAATGCAGATTGCAATAGTTGAAAAGGAGTGGGTTGCATTAATAACAGGTGAAGAAAAATTTGTGGCATTGAAAGATGAGGTAAAATTTGCATCTTGTGAATTTTTTGATGAATTTAATTTGTATGTAAGTGATATGGATAAAATTGAAGGCTATAAGGATATTGAAGAGGATGTTGTAGCAAGAAAGGAGGAAAACAAAATAGAGGAAGAAGAAAGTGAAGAACGAATAAGTGAAGGGAATGTGCAAAGTGAATTTAATGACTTATATGATTTTGTTAGTGTCAATTTATATGTAGAAGTTAAGAATGATAAAGGGAAGTGGGAAGATGAACCTTGGTGCAACAAGATGAATTACATGAGAGGAAGAAAGAGGGGAAAGATGAAGGAAGGGAGAGACAAGAAGTTTCAGAAAAAGGAGAAGAAGAAAAATCAAGTAGATAAGGAAGAGAGGTGGATGATGAACAAACATAGTATCTTCAAATGTTCATGAGTTCTCACTCATGGAACATTTCTCTTACTCGGGTTGTTTGATGCAGGAGCATGTGCATGGGCTATCTTGCACAACCAAAAAAAAAAAAATTATTTAATTTTGTCTTTTCAATTTCGGGTTTGTTTTATCTTGCAAGCATGAATTAAGTCTCTTTCAACAACCTTGAAAAGGCCCCTTCTTTCAACACTTTGTTTGGCTCCAAATTCAAATGAAATGTGAAGGCATTTGGTGTAATTTCACATTACACAGAGAAATGTATTTTTTTTAATTATTTCTATAACTCCCAAGAAGAATTAAATGATTTGGGAATAAAATATTTTCCATGATGTTGGGTGTCTCGGGAGTGGAGTTGTCAGATGATGAATTAGATGGAAATTTTTGGAAAAAGTTTGAATTTTCCTAGAAAAATCATTAAAGAGGCCATTTGCATGAATTACCACGCCAGAATGGAAGAGGTAGAGGTTTTGACTAGCATTTTGGGGAGAGGAAGATTATCTAGGTCGTGATTGTGAGACCCAATTTTAGTAAATTGGGCATAACTTTCTCATACAATAATGAAATCAAGAATTTCAAAATGATCTGAAAAGCTGAGAACGAGCCACACCAAACTCATAAACCGTTTGAGGAGATTTAAATGAATGAGAGAAGTGGTAGAAAAAAAGTGACGGATTTTTTTAAGTTCTGAGACAGAAACATAGAGAAAAGACCAAGCAAAGTGTGAAGGAGAGAATCTAGGCACCCCATTCTCCATGCTCAAAAGTTAGAGAGGTGATGTTGCTATTTTTTTTATAATGTCTGTAGTTGATTTCTGAGTTTTGTAAATCATATTTGTAAAAGTTGAAGGAATTCTTGCCTATAGACTATTTCAAGGAGGAATTGATTTTCTCAATGTGTTGTTGAAATTGAAGATTTAAAAATATTTCCATTGGATTTTTATTTATGGGAATGCATTTTAAGTTATGGCTGCTTGGATGGGTTGTTTGATAAAGCCCCCCATCCTTGTATTGCATCATTTTTAGATTGAGTTGGTAGAAGTCGAACAAGTTGATGAAGCTTTTTCTCAACTTAGTGAGGAATTCATTAATACTAGTGAGAAAAGAAAACAACATAGTTTAAATGAAAATTATGTTAAAGAGGTTTTTGATTGGAAGGGACCCCTCCCCCAATTTGACGAAGGTTAAACCTTGACCCAATAAACATGGTACAACATGCTTCTATGTTTTGAGAGGGGAGGAAAAACTATAGTAATAAATAGTTCACAATTACTACTAGTTGTATTAATCTATAATTTTGTGCAAACCTAAGAAAAAGAAGAAAGTTCCATATAAAAAATCACAATATGAAGTTAGAAGATGTAGGTGTATATGGAAAAAGTGGCAAACTGTCATAGAGAAAAATAAGATAAAGAGATATAACCTTGGAAATAGCTAGAGAGAGACAAAAAACCTTAGAGATTTCCTCAAAGAAGACTCATAAATGATAATCTTATCCTATAATTTAAGAGGACTCAATAGTCCTCACAAGCATTTTTTGTAAAAAGCTGCATTATTGATAACAAGGTTGATATTCTTCTTCTTCAAGATGTGAAAATATTTGAAACAAGTTTCAAAAACTTAGCTAATAGAATTTGGCCCAATGTTGAATTTGTATTAATGAGGCTTATGAAGCATCAAGTGGTATTTTCACCGTGTGGAACCCAAGTAATGTGTGCGGTAAATGTATTAACTACTCAATAAATAATTTGGAAGTGTTACTTTCTTCTTCAAGCAAGAAGTGGATCCTTTTAAATATGTATGCCCCTAATTCTAGATCAATTAAAAAAGAGGTATGGGAGGCTACTTCTTCACTGATCAATATTAATAAAGATGGTCCTTGGATGGTGGTTGCATATTTCAATATCCCCTTTTATCCTTTGGAAAATTGGGTGGTATTATGGATTATTTTGATAGTATGGTAGATTTTTCCAAATTTGTAAGTGATGTTGGTCTAATGGATATTGATTTTAATGATTATTCTCCATCATAGAAACATGAATACAATACAATCACCAAATTACTTGATGAAATTGGTGAAAAATTTTCTACTAATGAGGAGTTGAGATAGTTGACTTTGAGATATTTCCAATCTCTCCTAAATGAGAAACCACAATGTTTCACCCATGTTTTGATCAATTGGTGCAAATGATTTCATTGATCCTATCAAAGGATGATAATTCTCAACTTTCCAAGCCTGTCACTAAGGAGGAAGTTAAGGTGACTATTTTTCTTTTGTAGCCTATAGGGATCCTAGGTTTGATGGCTTCCCTCCTAATTTTTCCAATATTTTTGATATATCATGGGGAAGGATGTCATTATTGTTGCCCAAGAATTTTTAGAACTGGGAAGATATTGAAATAGCTTAATATACACTTTTATTTCTGTTATACCTAAAAAGATAGATGTGGTATTAATGGACGATTTCTAAACTTTTAGTCTCTACAACTACAAAGTATTCTAAAAATAATAATTTTCCTTTAAATTCAACCTTTTTTTGATAAGTCAGTTTCTAACTATAAAAAAGGTTTTTTCCCTAGAAGGTAAATCCTATATGCTACTATTACTACCCATTAAATTATTCACTCTATGGATCAAAGTCAAAAACAATGTATGGTGATAATACTTGATATCTCTAAATCCTATCATAGGGTTTCTTGGAAATTTATTTTCAAAGTCCTTAGAAAAATAGGTTTAAGAGAAAGTTGTCGTATTGATGAGGGAACATGTTGCTATTCCTAAATATTTAGTTTTGACTAATGGTACTCCAACATGTTTTTTTAATAGTGGAAAAGGTCTTCGGTGGGGTGACCCTATATCTTTGTACCTCTTCACTTTATTATCTAAAGTGATTGGAATAAATATCATGAATTTGATAAAGATGAGAGCCCTTGCAGGTCTTAAAGTTGCTTCCTCTTTGCTTCCTTTAGCTATCCATCAATTTGTTGATGATACTATCCTGCTTAGTATGGTCTCTATTCTTGGAGCCAAATATTGGAAGCAAGTTTTGGAGGATTATGCTCCTATTTTTGGACAATGTACATGTTGTCAAATAAAGTTTGCACCCTTGCTGAGCTATCAACTATAGCAACCTATTGACACATGGGAACACTTCGAGGTTGTGGGTGACCTGGGAATGAAGTGGACATCCAGATTATGGGTTGGTTCCCCTTAAGATATTTTAAGAAAAACTGAAGAATGATAAGGGAAAGAGTAAGAAGGATGTACTTGAATTCAAAACCTATCACTAATAGGTGATACACCAAAGATCAAAATATGACAATACTGCAAAAAACTCACAGAAAATCTCAATAGAGCTAAACAATCTCACAATATAGAGATTTATGTTTATAAAATGAGTCTATGTAAGGTTCTGACTCTTCTAAGGCTTAACACAAGGAAAACAAAGATTTTTTCATAGATATATGCGCAATAGAAAGAGAACACTAACATAAACCAGCTTTATGACATAATATCCTCTGCATCCAGTACTGAAGGAATCTGATAAAATAAAGGATCACACAGAATTTTATCATGCAACTCACTACCAATACTAAACAACAACAAAAATTTGTGAAGGAAATGATTTTCTATTGATAAAATTAGGAGTGTCTATGTTACAGATCTGTAGTATTATGAAAATGAGTTACAAAGTTTGAATAATGCTCTTTTCAACAATCTCCTAACGAAGAACTGCTTTAAAAAAAAGGCAAAAATTTCATATATACAACCAAAGAGTGTCGGCCCCTGCCCTAGGGTTTCTACAAAAATGAGTCGGTGCCTGAACACGTCAGCCCTAGAAGTGCTTTGGAATGAAGTCAATGAGGCATTAAATGCACATCCCCCCTCCATGTCGGTGAGAGATCGCTCCAGGGATGTCTTTAGATCTTTTACAGCCATCGTCATTAACTCGCAACCTTCGAGTCCGCCATTAAGATTTCGTCAGAGCCGCTTTGAATGCTCTACGGCACGGTCATTTATGCCACTCCACCTTTTCCAGTCGACGCCCCAGTTGTCGTCGTGACTCACGGCCTCTTCTTCTTCGGCCTTCTTCTCACTCCAGATCTTTCTTCAAGTAGACCATCTTCAAGGAGCAGCATCGGATTTACCTGTCAGATCCAAACGCCATTACCTGACCGAGCCGACCCATGCCGCGCACATTCTCGATGGTCAAAGGTCGCTTCCTCATAATCGCATGTTGGTGAGACACTAATTGTGTCTCCCCGATGCGAGCACATCACATAGTAGCTATCGGCATAGCTTGGGATTGTCGGCGGGACCTCCTATCGAGCTGTGGGAGTTAGACTGATATCCATTTCCGTGGGCAAGCTGATCGCTATCAACAAAACTCCCCTCTTTCGACAGGACCTCATAGCGAGCTCCTTTCTTCTCCCCGAGCTCACTTAATTTCAACAAGACCCCATCGGGTCGGTGAGACACTATGCCGAAGGCAAGATCCTTCGGCAAGCTCACTCTATTGTCGATGAGACTTTTACAAGTTGGGGAGACATCATAGCGATGACACAACTTTCGTTGAGACCACCATTTAGTTGCCCAGACACCATCGGGTCAGGGAGACTTCCCTCCGAACTCATTTCATTTTGCCGAGATCACAAGAGGAGATAATAGTCATTCTAGTCTATATTGGTGCTTAACTTCTAATGAATTTGGCTTCCTCGAACAATTAAGAAAGTTATTCCTACTTTCTAGAATGGTGCCCTAGAAATGGTTAAAAGAAAGCTCGTGGGATGTAAAGGAAAATAATTAAGTCAAGAAAAAAAGTTTCAACTTCTCAAAGCTTCTCTCCAAGGTATTCTAATCTATTTCCTCTCTTTGTTTAAAATACCAAATTATCCTAATTAAAAAATGAACAAATTCAAAGGAAATTTCTCTAAAGTGGGGTGGAGGAAAAGAGGATAATGGAACTTATTAATTGGATAAGGTTTACAATACTAAAACACATGGGGGATTGTGAATTAGAAAGATACATATGAATAACAAGGCTTTGTTAGCTAAGATTGGTTAGGAGCTCTCATGAAAGATAAATATTTGAGGAATGAAGAGGTGAAAATTTTAATTTTTAATGTTATTATTAGGGGGGCTATAATTTGGAATAGCATTATAAAATCTAGCGAGACTTTAAGGAAAGGAATCTAGTTGAAGATTGTTGATGGGATGAATATAAGGTTCTGGGAGGATTGTTAGCTGAAACAACAACCTCTTAAGTCCCACCACACATTTTTTTCCCTATATAATATTTTAATAAACAACTTTGGCTCTCTTATATGAAATATTACTCCTGTAGACAAGGTTTAATGAATTAATGTAAAAACATTCAAGATTGTTGTCAAAATCATGGTGTTGACCATTATTGTTAGTGAATTACAAAGGAGGCTCCTTGATGGCAAAATTCTAGTATTATCTTTCAAAGATGAAATTATTTGGACTCAAAATAACAAGGGTGTTTTATATCTACTTATGGATTGATTTTGTATCCCCTAATACTAAATTTTTTTGGAGGAAGATATGAAATCACAAACTTCTTACCAAAGTTATTTTTTTGGTGGGTTATTTGTCGTAATAAGAATATCACCCAAGATAACTTATAAAAGCAAGGATTTTAGCTTTCAAATCAATGTGTTTTATTTTAAAAGGAGTAAAAAAATAGTCTAATAAACTTTTCTTCCATTTTGAGTTATCTAAATCCATTTGGGATAAAATTTGTAGAAATTTTGAAATTTGTTGGGTTATGATAAACTTTGATTAGTTTCGTGGAAAAGTTGGTAATCTCCCTTCTCTCGCCCTTTCATCAAGGAAATCTAGGAATAGGTTCCTCTCCGTATTGTTTAGGGGATTTCAAAAGAGAGGAATAATCACATTTTTTGTGACAATAGAATGAGTGTTGAAGAGGTTTTATTCTCATTCTCTAAATTTTTTGTTGAAAATGTGACCAACTTTGGAATTAGGAAACAAGAAGTTTTTACTCATCCTAGAGAAGTTTGAATTGCAAAACGTTGGGGTATTGATAAAGATACAAATATTATGGATTTGAAAAAAAGAATGGATCGAACTAACACTCATTGGAAACCCTTGTCCAGGTTGGGTTAAGTTGAATTTCAATGGAGCTTCTAAAGGAAACTCCATGTTAGCAAGTGGCAAGGGTATTATAAGATCAAAAAGGGGGAATTTATTGTTGCATATGTTGGAGGCTTGGGTGTTAAGACTAATAATGAAGTTGAAGCTTTAGTACCCTCTAGGGTATGAAAATAGCTATCTCTTTGGGTATACAAAACAAACAAATTGAGGGTGATTTGAAAGTCATTATTAAATCCATTTGTGGTCTTTTGTCTTTGCTAGAATATTGGAGATATAATTCATGGCATTTAGGGCCTAATCAATAGTCTTGAAAATTTAAAATTCCTTCTTATCTAATGAGAAGGGAATTGTAAGGAAACTTTCAGCCATCTAATGAAAATTTCCACATAACCCAAAAGAGAAATCTATGCAAATAATTACTCAAAATCCATATGCAAGAGAATAGACAACATACCCATCAAATATGACACAAGATATACATTGGGAAAACCCTCAAGATGGACAAACCTAGCCTTCAAAAGTATCCATACTCCATTATATTATTCAAAAATAAAACAATACAAGAATTACAATGAATACCTCTAACGCATCAAGTCTTTCAATGCATCCTCATGTGTTCAAGCCCGAATCCACACATCCCATGCCATGCTTCACATATGCACTCCTTGGAAAGACTCAATAATGACAACCCACTCACCCAACCAACCTTAACCACTAAATATGTGCTTTCTTTTATAGACTCAAGTTCACACAAATACAACCAAGTGGTAAGATAGAACTATGTACCACAAAACCATGTGAATAAAAACCACTAATCCCTTATTTAATATTGAGTAGTAAGTTTTCACTTTATTTAATATTTCCCAATATTAAATTATTATCACATGTCTCCCACACATTAAATAATAATACAATGTTACAATACAACATCAAGTGGTCCCCAAATTATTACTAGTGTGAATAACCACACCACCTAGGTGCATCACAACTAAATAATTATTTAATTACAATATTATAATAAATCATTTTATGCAATGGTGTACAACACCATATCCCAACAAGAAAAAGGTGGTGGATTTTGTTGCAAGTATGAAGGTGTTGTCATTGATGTCAACTGGTTAATTGGTTATCAACTAGTTTATGTTGTCATTAATGTCATGGATGCAGGTTATTGGTTGTATATGTTGAGGATATTGAGAAGAATTGTAATGAAAAAAGGTTGCAGGTATTCAACGTTTGCTCTAGGTTTTGCTCTGGGATTTTCTCCTATGTTCATGTGATTCAGATATGTTAAGCATGGTTGTTGGAAGTTGCTATATCTAGATTTTGGGGTTCTAGATCGCTGTACAGTGCGAGTTGTGTTCACCAGTTGTGAACTGTGCTTTTCAGTGTATCTAATTGATGTCTGGGAGAAATGTAGTTGCTCTGGATTTCTTCTTGTTAGAGTCTTATGACTTGTGGCTTTTAGGATAAATTATTGAGGTTGTGTTGAAGATAATTTTTTTATATGGAAATATTGGATCATGCTAAGGATGTGTGTGCTTAATTTTTCTATGTGTTTTACACTGGTTTGGCTAACCTTGTGTTAAACACTACTTGTGAAGTTCATGAAGCTTGTTGGGAATTATTTATGTCCTCATTGAGCATGTGTTTGGGTTTCCCTCATTCTAATTCCACCTTAGAATGTTTTGGCATCAACCTAATTTGAATTTGTAATTACACATGATGTGTGTGTGGCTGACTTTGGATATGTTTCAAAGTTGAAGATGGTATAAATACAAGATGAGATATTGGTGAGAAAAATATACAAGGAAAAGGAGCAATTTAGATGTGATAGATGCAAAATAGAGTGTGTGGTTGAGCAGATCAGTGTGATATCTAATTGCAGAGTATTCAGATGTAGTGAGATGAAGGTGTACTCTATCATTCAAGCATGTATGCAAGTGTGTGAGTGAATTATGGTGGAAATATCTGTTGCATTGAGATTTTCTTCTCTTTGTAATTTTTTTTTGATCTTCTTTGTATTTGTATGGTAGTGAGCCCTTCGGGTGGTTAACCCTTGTTGGACAGTCAGTCCTAATTCAAACAGTGAGTCCTATTTTGGTAGTGAGCCTTTGTATTCGGTTTTGATATTCTTTATATTGTGAGCTAATCCTCACCGTGGTTTTTACCTTATTGGGTTTTCCACGTAAATTTGGTGTTGTTGTGTGTGAATGGTTTTTGCTTCTTTCAGTTTCTGCATTTACATTTCATGATTAATCATATTAGCAAAGTAAAGGATTTGTAAATGATAATTAAATTAATCTCTAGTGAATGCTGTAAAAAGAAAATTTTCTACAACTGATTCACCCCCCTCTCATTTGTCTTGTTCAACAAATTCTTTGTCTAGATTAGGAATTAATATGACCCAATGATATTGTTGACATAGAGTTTTAGATCTTCCTAATTTTGTACCTCCCTTGATTAAAAATGACCTCAAGAAATTTTATTGAGGAATAAGGCCAAAGGGGGGGCTTTAGATTTGTTCAAATTATTATACATTCATATTTAAAATTTGGGAGAATCTTAGAAATAAATCTTGAATTAACTTTGATTTAGTGGTCAATATCATTAATTGGAAGATTCTTGAGAGGTATTATGAAGAGAAGGATTTGAGGTACCATTTACATACTAGCTCTTATAATAAAGATTGTTATTTCAAACTCCACACAAACCATCGAGCTAGAATTGCAATGAGGAATGACACTAAAATCAAAAATCACACAACTACTATGTGGGATTTTCACTCCATATTACTCTTTAATGTTCATGGATTTTTTTTTTTTAAATCATCTATCTTTTCTTAAGAACTTTTGCCATATCCCACAACTTAGCAAGTATATCTTTGGTACTATGAATTTAAAAATGAGAGGTGGTAGGTGTAGAATAGAGCCAAGCTCATGCAAGGAGATTAAAAGTGACAAGACTCTATGGTACTTTTGTAAAAATGAAATTCTTAGTCCATATTTGAAATTTTTAAATTGTTTTGATCAAAATCTATTTGTATAGTTTGCCAAAATATAGAATAGGGGCTTCTTCAATTTTGCGATGTTGGTTTCAAAGTTACTAAGGATGATATGCCACTACTAGGCTAAAATGTGAAGGGAAAAAGGTGCATCATTAGAGAAAAGTAAAGGATGAGGAAAAATGAACAAGTTTCTAAAATAAGACAACTTTTTGTTATCAAATTCAAAAATAGATTCAACAAAGAGAAGTTACCTAATATTTAGGACTAGGAATATTACATGCCAATTAAATACTTTATCTTGGAAGTCTAGTTTAAATTTTGTTTCCATTACCATTTTCCCCCTCAATAATTTATGCAATAATTTAGTGATAAAATTTCCTTTCTTCCTCCTAAGCTCTTTGGAAAATTTTGTTGAGGAAGCCAAGTGTTATTAGATATGTCATGAATATGTACACATGTAGAAAAGATGTAAGGAAACTACAACATATCAATAATGTGTGAAGGTGAGTTCTTTATTTGTGGGATGCACTCTTAGTTACCAATACAACTTTGGCTCAGTTTTCTACACAACTTTTATTGAGAGGCGTGGGCCCATAGTGTAGCGGTAAAATTGTTAAAAATGGGACGCTATAGAAATATTATAATTTTAGGAATGAGGCTCCTTGGTCGGGGAACTACGCTTTCATCGATTTTGTTTTTTAACATTTTCTTACTACTCTAATATTTAAAAGTAATTTTTTCATCGCAATGATAAATTTACATATCTATATTTTTTTTTATTTAATTTTGTTTAATTTCATTTTATGCTTATTTTAAAAAATTGTTTTGATATATGTATATAGTGATAAATGATATGATTTTTTCTAAAAATGGATTCATTAACTAACTTCCTATCCATTCATAAAAATACATATTTATATAGTTAGTATTATCCTATACTTTTACACATGCATTTCTATGAATTCACCTTATCCATTTATTTATCACACTCGCCTATGCACCTACCTCTACTTAACTATTTGTCACAAGGATCTAACCATTAACCTATGCTAAGACTATTATGTGGTCATGGGGGTACACCCGTGATCACAAACTCATCCCCTTTCATTGATCTAAGAGGATCTTGGTTAGTAAAAAACACAACGAATCTTGGGTGTCTCCAAACAACCTTTTTTATTTACTTAGAATCCATCCCAATCTGTATCCATGTTCTAAATCGATTGTCCTAGCTTGACTTTTGTAATACCACAAGGCTTGAATTGTCTTTAATAATTGTGGTCATAATTGATATAAAATTGTTTGATTGTTGTTGCTAAATGGTGAATGAATGGAAATTAGAACAAAAAATAGTATTTAAAAAACTATTCTAACTTTGTGCAAGCCTCTATATACAACTCATAGTAAACCAAGTAAATAATGAATACCAAGCAAAGGATGATAAGCTAATTCCTTACAAATGGATGGTAAATAGCTTCAAGGAATAATTCACTCCAATTTAGTTTGAATAAGCACACAAAGTCAATAACAAAGGACTAGATGGCATGGCTACTATCAAATTCCTTATGGATATCTCCATGAAATAGTTCATGTTATGAATTCTTGGTCAAAAATATGTTGGTCTCATGTATGGAATCCATGAGTCAAAGCTTATTTCTGAACTTGTTGATCCCAACAAGCCTTTTTATCATGACACATATAATTATCTTCACAATCACATATTGCAATCAAACTTATCTTGTACTTAATGAAAAATATTTATCTATCATTCATCCTATTTTACTATCCTCAGTGGAGAACTATATTGCATGGGAATGACTCTTCCTCATCTATGCATGAAAATACTGGGAATCTAATGAATAAGGCTTTGAGTGTGGAGGGGTTATCCTCAATCAGGGGACCTCGCATTCCAAAAGTCAATGGCTGCTTGGAGAGAGGTCAAGATAGATTGGTCCTGGTTATTCAACTAGATTCGGTCATGGAAGATGTTGATTATCTGATGAATCATGCACTAATCTTCAAGTTCATGGGGTTTCAAATCTCTTTTCCCTTTTTTGATTCTTGGGCTAGGAAAATGTGGAATCCTAAGGGTGAAATGGAGGTGATGTTGATGGCCAATAATTATTTTATGGTGGTCTTTAACTGTCTAGCTATCTGTAATAGAGTCTTTGAGGGGGACCATACTGCTACAATTAGGTTGGTTAGTTCATTAAGCCATGACATGTTGGATTTAACACTATGGAGGAGCTTTCAAACCATGTTCCTATATGGGTGTGACTTCCTTGGTTTCCTCTAGAATTTTGGAGGAATGGCATTCTTTATATGATTGCCTTGTTGTTGGATAAGTCGATGGGTCTCTCTCAATAGACATTGGAAAAAAAGGTAATTTCTTTTGCCTGCATTTTCATTGAAATTGATTTGAGTAAACTTCTCCCAGATTCTTTAGAAATTTGTTTGGGCTCTTCCTCATGGGTTCAATAGTTAGACTACGAAACACTTCCTTTTCGTTGTCAGATATGTCATGAATATGGGCAGGTGCAGAAAAGATGTTCTAGGATTCATTTTTCAGAGCTTCCTCCTTGTTGGATATTGTGGTTATGTTGTTGATATGTGGTTGTCATTGATGCCAACACTATTAGCATTAATGCATTAGAAGTTGTATATGTCGAGGCTATTGAGAAAATTGTAATAAGAAGTGTTGTAGGTTGTCAGTGGTGAAGTGAAGTTCATTATGTTGATGAGTTCAGTTCGTTGGTGTTTAGAGGTTGTGGAATAAATGGTTTCTTTTTGTGTATATCTAGTTTATCCACATCAAGTTTCAGAGATCAGCGTGAAGATTTGATCGAGTTCTGAAGATTTGTATTCTGACAGTTTTTCTATTACTTCTGTTTGTGTTCCTAAATGAAGATCATGTGATTTCAGTAAGTTCAGTTGATGTGGATGCTTCTCTAGTGTTTCATAATGTTTGTGGATGTTTCTAGTCTGTGCTCTATCTGTGTTGCACGTCTGCTCTATTTGTTGTGCTTGCGATACGAGATTTTCTCTTGTGTGCTCATGTTTTTCATGTTCCTGGCCGACAAGGTGTTGAAGCGTGTTGTGGATCTTCTAGGAGTAATTAATTGGAGTGGTTCATTTTCGAGGATGTTATTTTGGGTCCTAACTATGTTATGGACAACCTTGGTTGATTCACATGAATAATCTTTATTGATCTGAGCTGACTATTTATATTTTTTTTATTCTTTTATTGGAGCCGACTTATAGCGATGTAATTTCTTGTTGCGGATATTTAAGAGTGATTGTTTTATCATTTGAATAGGAGTGTATGAGAAGGAAAAGTGGAGTGTGTGAGTCCTATGTGCGAATATTAGTCAGATCATACGAAGGAAGAGCAAAGTGTGAAGAAGAGTGAAGAAGTGTTCATGTGCTTAACCGAAACTGTAACCAGGCATAACAGATTCTATTTTCTTATTTCAAAATTTGATGGATTTAATCAGAACCTTTCTGTAAGATAGTGTGTCTTCCTTTGTAATTGAGCAGTGAGCTCTGGGTAGTGTGCCTGAATGCATGTGCATTCCCCATTCATATTTCTTATACTTTTAACAGGGTATAATCTTGTGGATTGACCTCCACTGTGATTTTTCCCCTAACAGGGTTTCCATGTAAAAATCTTGGTGCTATGTGTGTTTCTGATCTGTTATTCATTTATGCTTTCATTGATATTGATCAGATTTGAGAATAAGGATTAATAAGTTTAATAAGTTTGAAATTCATTGACAACTGATTCACCCCCCCTCTTAGTTGTCTATCCTTGTGTTGCCAACACTCCTAACCGACCATCACGACCTCCCTCCAAAAAGGATAAATGAAAGCAACCTATTATGGTCAAGGTTAAAGATAAGTTAGGTTTTATTCCTATTAAGACTCACTATAAGAAAAAAGGATAGAAAAGGAACTTTAAGGAGAGATAGGATGAGGATGTGTTCAAACGCATTGACATCCTAAATGATCTTAGTCAAGAGGAGGTTGATCTCGATGTAATGAATCTTGAAATGGGAGTCCTAAAGGTCAAATATATGGTAACCAAAATTGTTGAGAGTTAAGATACTCAAGAGGGTCGCTTGATAGTGGCAGAAATGGACACAAATTTGGCCCCTAATATTTTAGCAGCTTGGTGCAAGAGCACCATTGATTGAAAGTTGTCAACTCATGAAATTTTTGTCTAGGCTTTAGATTTTGGCATATTTGGCTTTAAAATAAGGTCTTAAAGACCATTTTAGATTGTAATAGGTCATTTTTATGGTATTAGGTATTTAGGGGGGTTATTATGTTGACATTTGCAAAAATTGTATTTTTGGCAAAGTTGTCAAAACATAAAGTTGCAAAATTGCCTTGTATGGACTATGAACGGTCATTGGAGTTCAAAAAGTGGTTGAGGGAAGTTAGATAGTTGGTTTTGAAAGGAAAAATCATAAATAGGATGAAGTTCATCGATGTAAGGAGATTTTTGAAGATTTTCAAGAAGAAACATCAAGTTTTATTACTATTTTCCTTGTTTTTTTCATAGTTTCCAACTCTTGTAGTGGTTGTACAGTAAATTTTTGATTCAAATATTCTTGGGACAGTATAATATATTGTTTAACTTGCATTTGGATTCAATTTTAAGGTTTCACAATAATTTTTTAACTTTTGTTTTTATTGTTTTCTTCAATCAACTAAAACAGGGTATTGGTGGTTTTGAGGTTTCCATGAAGCAATAAACCCATTCCACCTTTTGTAGAACATGTGCCTCATTGTAATGGGTAATTAATAACTAATAAAGGTGTGTGTATGGTCAGTAAGTGCAAGGGAGGTCGTTTCAAGTATTGGGCATGGAGCCCCAATGGTGAAAAGAGAGGTTTCTCAATGAACTGGTGAGGTTTTGACAAACAAAAGGGAAATTTGTGTTAAGACAGTGTGATATCTTGATGTATTGAGTTTTTATAGGTGGAATAAGACCTATTTGAAGTGATTTCTGAGTTGTGAAAGGTTTGTAAGTAAGACTTTCTATAAAACCCTAGGTTTTTGCCTACAAAAGAGGGTTTTGTGTTTAGGTTGTTTGTTGGGTGGGTTTCTGAAAAAAAAGGTAGATTATTTGGTTTAAGACCATTTAAATTGCTTCCCTAAGGTTTTAGAGTGTTTACAAACGTTTAAAGGTAAGTCCCTTTGTAAAAGAGGGCTAATTTGAGCCCTAAAAGGTGAGAAAAGGCCGATTTGAGCAATTTGTTACAGAATAACCCTTAATGATTGTCTGATATGTTGTTAAGCTATGCAATGGGTCCTTGATGTGAGTTGATTTGTGAACTGAAAGGACCTGTTTGTGAAGTTGTACTTGATTTAGTGGGTTTGCAATGCTACAAGGAAATAAAGGGAAATGGTTGAGATAAAGTGAGTCTAAAGATTTGGTAATCTGATAAGTGGTTTGTTGATTGATTTTGTGTTTAAGTGTGTGGCAGGCCTCCCCTTCTTACATCAAAGTGGTATCTGAGTGAGGAAGTAGTTCCTTGAAGAAGAAAGTTGCAGTTTGTGATTGGAAGGTGAAGAGGCAAGATGAGAAAGATGCCTCCAAAGGCCAGCGCAATGGAAAAGGAGTTAAAGGAAAGGCTCTACAAAGAGTCTCAAGAAGCCACCTTAGCAAGGGTAGCAGCTTTGAAGAAGAACCAACGAAGAGGAATGGTGAATAAAGACCAGAGTGATAAAGAAGATGAAGGAGATGAAGATGACTTAGATCCTGATGAAAAGAGGATGCTCAAGATGCTAAAGGCAGTAAGAGGTGACAACACTCCAAAAAGGAAAGGCTCTACAAGGAGTCTCAAGAAGCCACCTTAGCAAGGGTAGCGGCTTTGAAGAAGAACCAACGAAGAGGAATGGTGAATAAAGACCAGAGTGATAAATGTTGGTGCGACTAAGTCTTATACCTAGTTTATTCCTTTACTAGGGACTTAGGGGACTTAATTCACATGTTAAGTTTACTTAGGATATTAGTTGTCATATCTAGATAAGTATTAGTTGTCTTATCTAGAATTTCCACTTTCCTAGGTAGTTATGAGTTAGTTGTCTCATGTGATAGGATTAAGACACTTGTCATAATCTTGTCTTATCCTATCTCTCATCCTTGCCTTTATAAGCAAGGCATCTCTAGCATATTGTATATGCATATAGTGCATTGATCATATTGTATCATATTGCAATCCTTGTTTGGTGGAATAGCATCTTCCATTGTTGCTTCTCTCTATCTCTTGTGGAGGTTCTTTGGCATTGCAGATTGAAGATCTTGGGTTGTTAACTCCAACATGGTATCAGAGCTTTGAATCTGGCAAGCCCCTTCCATTTCTTTATTAGAGAGTTTCCATCAATTTCTATTGTGATTTTTTGAGTTCTTGTATCCTATATTGCATGCTTGCATTTTGGTGAGATCTGGTGATTGCAGCGCTTTTGGCTATAGTGGCAGTATTTTAGGCTGTCCCATTGCGTCCAGGAGGCTCGAAAAAGTCAGATCTGGCTTTTGTTTCACTCAATTTCGTCACCATTTGCAGCTTTGGCAAAGAAGGGTTTGGAGCTCAGATCTAGTGAACAACTTTTTACAAGAGCACTTTGAGCAAAAATTAAGCTTGTCATTGCGTCCGGGTGGCCGTTTCCGAGTTTTTTGATATATAATTTGCCTATATTCAGCAAAAGTTGTCTTTGGGGCAAAAATTTTTTAGCCGAGGAGCCGTACGGCCCCCCACGCAGGTACGACGTCGTCAAAAAAAAAATTTCAAAAAAAATTATTATATTTTGAATTTTTTCGGTCGGCATTTTATTTTATTTAAAAAAAAATTCAAAAAATAAAAAATAAAAATTTGTAAAGCGCTTTAAGCGCTGTCGGCCTTTGTAAAGCCGCAGACCCTAACAGTCTGCGGACTGTTGGGCCCGCGGACTTTCAAACCGCTGGCCGTAGAGGCGACGGAACCGCCAGTGGGTGGTTAAGCTTTTACCGCCAGCGGTTTCCACCGTCGACAGCCACCGGGAACCGCCAGCGGGCGGTCAGTAAGCCGCCACCGCCACGCCTCACCGAAACCGCCGACGGCGTTAACCCGCCAGCGGTCATCTAAACCGCCGGATTTTTTTTTTGCACAGTCCAGCCCGTGGTCATGTGGGTGACCGACCGCCAGCCCCCGAGGGCCACAAATTTTGCTCCTGTTTAGTGTTCACAGTGTCTAAAATAGGCATTTTTTTCATTTTTGCATAACTTTTCACCATGGCATCGGATTTTCGCAAACGAGATATCGTCAGAAAGCTAGTTCGACGAACTTTGTAGTGGTGTAGGTGATTTTTCCAGATTTTGACATTTTTTGCCAGTTTTTTCAGCTTGAAGGTACAAGTGCATTTATTGCTTGCTCTTGGTGTAACTTTTGCAAACGAAGTCAAAATTTGACAATTTTTTTTTTGAAATTGATTAGAAAATCGCAAGGAATCTATTTGTAACCTCAGTTTTCAGTTTTTGCAAGCTCTTTTTTCTGAAAATTGTAAAAATCACCGTGTGTTATAAACGTTGATTTGAGCTTGTCACTTGTAAAAATTGCAATATTTGTTCATTGTAATTTGCTGGGGGGGTTGCAAATTGAGTTTTAATGCATTTTGGGGGGGTGAAAGGCACAATTTAAGTGCCACATTGTCCTTTTCTTTTGGTTTTCATGGTGGATCTAAGGCAAATTGAACCACTCACTCCACACAATTATCATACATGGAAGCTAAAAATGACTCAATTGTTACAATCTAAGGGTCTATGGCCAATGTTAGATGCAGAACAACCTGAATTTACAAGGGATTATGAAAATTTTGTCCATAGATGTAAAATGGATGAAGCAAAAGGGCTCATTGGCTTACATGTATCTGATAATCTGTTGTTTCATATTTCAGAGTGCAAAACACCTAAGAATGTTTGGGACAAACTTGAAGAATTGTATGGTAAAATAAATCATTTCAGAACCTTGCAACTTCAAGCAGAACTACAATCCCTCTCTCCAGATGCGTTTCCTTCAATGCAGGATTTTCTTGCTCAATTCAAGATGATTTTGTCACAGTTGAAAGGATGTGGACATGATGTATCTAGTGATGAATGTATCTTCTTGATTCTGTCTAAGTTAAAGGGCCCTTATCAAGTGTTTTCTTCTACTTTCTATTCAACTATGGATGCAATAGGGAAAGATTACAAAATGCCTACATTTGAGTTGTTTTGTGAGCGTCTTACTAGGGAAGAGGCCAAGTTAATTCAGTTGGATGCCTTACCTAATTCTAAGAATCATGCTCTAATGGCTCAATCATCCAAGGGTAAAGGAAAGAACAAGAAGAAGCCCAAAGCAGAATCATCTTCTGGTAGTGAGAATTCCTCCAAACCAAAGCCTAAGAACAATTAGAAGTCCACTCAATCTCCTTCTTCTACCTCTAGAGATTCTTCTTCCAAGTCCAAGAAAAAGAAAGGAGATCCTTGTTCATTTTGTGGAAAAACTGGGCATGATGCATCTCATTGCTTTAAGAGATTAGAGGCCTTGGAGGAAGCTATGAAGAAGCACAATATTTCAGTGGCTAAGCCTTCTTCCATGGGCAAATGGAAAGCTCTTTCTACATGAGCTATGCATTCACCTTCAGATAGTTGGATTCTTGATTCAGGTGCTTCACATCACATGAAAAATTCACGTGATCTTCTTGATTCCATAGTTCATACTTCTACTTCTCATATTGCAGTTGGGAACTCTTCACAGATTCCAGTTTTGGGGACAGGCTCCGTTCAGATGCTAGATGGATGCATTGAGGATGTTCTTCTTGTTCCTGATATTTCAGCAAATCTTCTTTCCATATATCAGATTTGTCATTCTGGAGATGGGAAGTTAGTTGAGTTTACTCCACAAAATGTGACTATTAGACAGTTGCAAGATCCTGAGAAGGTTGTTGCTACAGGGGTAGTTGATCATGAGAATCATTTGTATCGATTTGATGGATTTGAGTCTTCATCAGGTTAATGTTTTGTTGCTCATGCTGATTCAATGAGCAAGCTTTGGCATGAGAGATTTGGGCACTTGAATTATAGATATCTTCAGCAAATGAAAGCACATAACTTAGTGGTTGGTCTTCCAAAGATCACTTGCACAGATGGTGTTTGTCAAGGATGTGTTCTTGGCAAGCAACATCAAGCCTCTTTTCCTAAGGGTGACGCTACACGTGCAACCACACCCCTTGAGTTGGTCCATAGTGATCTCATGTCATTCCTAACTCCTTCTTTTTCAGGGGCTAAGTATGTGCTAACATTCATTGATGATTTTTCCCGCCGGACATGGGTCTATTTTTTGAAGCTCAAGAGTGAAGTCCTCACCAACTTCAAGACCTTCAAAACATTTGTGGAGAAGCAGTCAGGTTTTTCTCTTCGACAGATACTCACAGATAATGGGGGGGAGTATGTCAATCAGGCATTTCAGGATTTTTGCAGTGAGCATGGTATTCTTCATCAGCACACAGTTCCTTACACTCCTCAACAGGATGGTGTGGCGGAGAGAAAGAACATGACTCTCAGGGAAATGGCCAATTGTATGATTCAATCTAGGTCCATGGCTCCCGCCTTTTGGGCCGAAGCTGTCAATTGTGCCAACTATATTCAGAATCATATGCCCCACAAGGCAGTGCGAAATATGACCCCTGAGGAGGCTTGGTCTCATCACAAGCCTAATGTATCCTTCTTTAGAGTATTCGGTAGTGAGGCTTGGGCATTCATTCCAAATGGTCGGCATAAATCCATGGAGAGGAAGAGTCAACGTTACATCTTTGTTGGCTATTGTGAGGATGTGAAGGCATACAGATTGTTTGATCCTAACACATGAGAGGTTCATTTCTGACGTGATGTTCAGTTTTCTGAGACCTTCACCCAGCCAGATCCTCCTTCGACTTCTTCATCACAACCTACTCAGTCTTCTTCAATTCATGATACTTTGCTACTTGAGGAAGACTTTGATGATGGTCTTGATGAACCTCCTCCTCACTCACCCACTAGGCCACGATGGGCTCGAGTTACTCTTGAGGAGGCTAGTCCTCTTGTTGGTGATCCCACAGACACTCATCGCACTCATTCTCAGACTTCTGGAATTAGTCTTTTGAGTCATGTAGTTTTCGATGATCCTCAAAAGTTTTCAGATGCTTCAAGTATTCCAGAGTGGGATAGTGCTATGGATGATGAGTATTCTTCCTTGATGAAGAATCATACTTGTGATCTTGTGCCACTTCCTAAGGGAAGAAAGTTGGTTCGATGCAAGTGGGTGTATCGTACCAAGTATGCAGCAGATGGTTCCATTGACAAGTACAAGGCTCGTCTTGTTGCAAAGGGGTTTTCTCAGGTTGAAGGAATTGACTATTCCGAGACCTTTGCTCCTGTTGCCAAGATGGATTCTATTCGCCTTGTCCTTGCTATAGCTACATCTCAGGGATGGTCAGTATATCAGATGGATGTGAAGAGTGCTTTCTTGCATGGGGATCTTTATGAGGAGATCTATATGGAGCAGCCACCAGGTTTTGTGCAAGATTCTTCACTTGTTTGCAGGCTTCAACATTCATTATATGGTCTCAAACAAGCTCCTCGGGCTTGGTATGAGAAGATGGATAGTTTCTTGCTTGCTTCCGGCTACACTCGTTGCCATTCCGATCCCATAGTTTATACACAGAGACATGGAGAGGATCTACTTATACTTGTGCTCTATGTGGATGATTTGATTCTCACAGGAAGTTCTACTTCCATAATTCAGAGTACACAGCGAGCATTGATGGAGCGATTTGATATGACCGACCTTGGTCTTTTGCATTACTTCCTTGGTCTTCAGATTCATCAACTTCTGAGGGGATCTTCATTTTCCAGCAGAAGTATGCTCTTGATTTGCTTCAGAGATTTGGCATGGCTGATTGCAAGCCTGCCCCTACTCCATTCTAGTCAGGTGTTGTACTGTCTACCAGTTGCACTACGAGTTGATCCTACCTTGTATCGGCAGTTGGTCGGCAGTCTTTTGTACTTGACACATAGTCGTCCTGATATTTCCTTTGTGGTTGGGCTTGTCTCTCGCTTCTCACAGGAGCCTCATGAGAGTCATTGGAAAGCCACCAAGCGTATCTTGAGATACATTCAGGGCACTACTCATTTTGGCATTCACTACACTTCAGGTGCATCTCAGATTGTGGGCTTCACTGACTCAAATTGGGCTGGTGATGTCAATGATCGGAAGTCTACTTCTTGCTTTGTCTTTTTCCTTGGTTCTGGTCTGATTGCATGGTCATGCAAGAAGCAGACAGCTATTGCATTATCATCGACAAAGGCTGAGTATCGAGGTGCCGTGTTGGCTAGTCAAGAGGTTTTGTGGCTTCGTTAGTTGATGATTGAGTTTGGATTCCCTTCCACTCAGCCCACTACTCTTTGGTGTGACAATCAGAGTGCCATTCATATTTCACGCAACCCAATGGAGCATTAGCGGACTAAGCATATTGAGATCCACATGCACTTCATCAGGAAGCTCATCCAGGATGGTGTTCTCAGCTTGGAATATTTGCCTACAGATTAGCAGGTTGCAGACATCTTCACTAAACCTTTGGCATTGCCTCGTTATCTTCAGTTGCGATCGATGCTTGGGGTGAAGGAAGTTGTCCTTGGGGGGTCTTGAGGAGTCCTCATTCCTTCATTAGTTTTCTTTGTTTCTTTTCTCTCTTTTGGAGAGGAGTTTTCTCCCATAGGGTTTTTCTCCTTTTCTCCACTTGTGAGAGTTTTTTGTTTTGTACATGGGTACCTCATCAGGCCTAGTTGCCGGGACCCATATTTTTGCATATTTGCATTGGTTTGTACCTCCCTAAGTTTCACTTAAGGGGGGGTGTTGATGTGACTAAGTCTTATACCTAGTTTATTCCTTTACTAGGGACTTAGGGGACTTAATTCACATGTTAAGTTTACTTAGGATATTAGTTGTCATATCTAGATAAGTAGTAGTTGTCTTATCTAGAATTTCCACTTTCCTAGGTAGTTATGAGTTAGTTGTCTCATGTGATGGGATTAAGACACTTGTCATGATCTTGTCTTATCCTATCTCTCATCCTTGCCTTTATAAGCAAGGCATCTCTAGCATATTCTGTTTGCATATAGCATTGTATAGTATTGCATTGATCATATTGTATCATATTGCAATCCTTGTTTGGTGGAATAGTATCTTCCATTGTTGCTTCTCTCTATCTCTTGTGGAGGTTCTTTGGCGTTGCAGATTGAAGATCTTGGGTTGTTAACTCCAACAATAAAGAAGATGAAGGAGATGAAGATGACTTAGATCTTGATGAAAAGAGGATGCTCAAGATGCTAAAGGAAGTAAGAGGTGACAACACTCCAAAAATGAAGGTTGAAGTTCCAATGTACGGAGGTAAGATGGATAGTGAAGAGGTTTTGGCTTGGATTGATGCCTTAGACAATTTCTTTAAGTTTGAAGACATAGAGGATAGTAAGAAGGTTAACTATGCAAAGACAAAATTGAAAGGTCCAACCCTCACATGGTGGAATTTTTTTCAAGAAGATAGAGTCAAGAAAGGTAAGTCTAAGATAAGCTCCTGGGATAGGATGGTAGAAAAAGTAAAAGATCAATTTTTACCAGCAAACTATGCTATTCAAACTTTTATGAAATTGCAAGAATTGAAGCAAAGGGAGTTGGATGTGATGTCTTACACTGAAGAGTTTCATAGGTTATGCATTAGGGTAGGTCATGATGAAGATGAGGTTGAAAGAGTGGCCAAATACTTGAGTGGATTAAGGTTGAACATAGGAAATGAAATCGGTTTGAATCCTCCTAAAATGGTAAAGGAATGTTTCCAAATGGCAATAAGGGAAAAAGATAGACTCAAGAGAAGACAAGAAAGGCAAGGAAGGGGTAGAGGTAACATGAATAGAGGTAGAGGTACAAGGCAGATCAATGAAGAACAAGAGAGTGCAAGCAAGAGCAAAGAAAAATCACCAGAATCAAGAGGATGGAGAGGTGGAAGAACAAATTTTAGACAAAGAAGAGATTATAGTGAGTTTGCAGGCAAGTGTTACAAGTGTGGCAAGTATGGTCACCCATTCTTCAAGTGTCTAGAGGATTTTAGATCAACTTTAGGTGGAGGAGAAAAGAAAAATGAAAGAAGAGCACAAATTGTCCAAGAGGATGAGGCGGAAAGTTCAAATTCAAACACTCTACGTGCAACTCTTGAAGTAGGTGAGATGATGATGATGAGAAAGCAAGTGTTGAAGACTACCAAGGAGAAAGATATGATCCAAAGAAGAGCTTTGTTTAGGATAGCTTGCAGATGCCAGAATAAGGTATGTAGAGTAGTAGTTGATTTTGGGTGCACAGATAATATGGTGTCTAGTGATGATCTGTGTAGGATCTAGACTAGATTGCAGTTTAAATGCTTAACTTTTACAATGCTTTACAATGTTTATTTCAAGTTAATTAAAATGAAATTAACTTAAGGAAATAACATAAAGAATGTAATCAAGGTGATTATAACATAATGAAAAGAAATGAGAGACAGAAAGAGAGAGAAGAAGAGAAGTGCAAACAGTTGATAACGGAGTTCGTCACGAAAGTGACTACGTCTCCGGGTCCACTCCAATAGAGAGACCGATCCGATTAACTCCAAAATCGATTACAAATGATGCACCAAGACCATCAGTTCGGCAGCATAACAGGGCTCCGACATACAACAATGGCTCAGAAAATCTCCAACACCTCTCTTTCGATAATCTCCACAGCATCAGGACTTCATCACCTGTAAGAAAACTTGATTCAACTCTCACCTTACACCCTCCTTTTATACATAAAATTTGCTCAATTTGGCTCTTAACCAATTGATTTGCAAAATATTCTCCTTATCTCTCCAAAATACATAGAAATCTGCAAATCTTCCAAATTTACATAATATCCTCCACTAAATCCCCTAAAAACAACCTAATCTCCCATATAATATTTTAGCCCTTATTTTGTTGACTCGGGCTTTACAATTTAGGGAGATTGTTGTTTGTTTAAATTTTAAGTTTAGGAGTTTGTTTTTTTATTTAAGGCATTCGGGGTTAACAAATAACCAAAACGATTGCATGCCATATATATATTGAAGACGTTGTGTGGCTCAGCGGTAGGTATTCATTTTGACATCCGGCCGGTTCGGGGTTCCAACCCCGGCCGTCCATTTTTTTTAACCCAAATTTCAACGAAATTATAACAAAAGAAACCGGGCTCTAATTATTGTAAACAGCGCGGGTATGGCGGAACGGCAACGGGCTATGTTGGGGGCTCCGAGGTTGCGGGTTCAAACCGCATACCTAGCATTTTAACAAACAAAACAATTTTTTCCCAACCAACACCAACGGAGGAAACCGATGCCCACGTGTCGAACCCAGAAGATGCTACGTGGCGCGATCCAATTCGCTGACTGAGCTGACTATGCGCTGACTCACACCTGCCCGGATTCCACGTGTCACAGAACCATTCGCTGACGATGCTGACTCACAGCCGACATGGACGCTGACTGGACTGACACCTGTGTAGCTGACTCACGTACGGAATGATGACAAGGATGCCACGTAGGATGTACAGACAGACACGTGTTTACTTATAATTCGCCGACGACGCTGACGTCACCTGCCACATCACTGTGCCACGTCGACATGTACGGACTGTACGGACTTCCACGTGTCAGCTTCCGATTGGTCCACTTCGGATTTCGTACCTTGTGCTGACGTCAGCTGTACGGATGATGACGTCATCACTGTACCTTCGACTCCATCAAGTCAACCTGTAACTTTGACCGCTGATAACTCTTGCATCTGATGTCGGATTTCGACGAAACGAACGTTGCCGGAATCGTCTCGACGAGCTCTTTGACTTGACGCTGCTTCCGTCGATTTCCGAATCAATCATTTTTTTCGCTTCCTGGATGCCCCTGATTCCAGTTTGACCAAAGGTTTGACTGGCCATAACTTGCGCAAACGGACTCCTTTTTGCTCCGTTCGAGTTGCGTTGGAACCAGGACGCTGAGATCTTTCTGATGGTGCTGATTCTGGAGAAAAATAAGACACTTCAATTTTCACTGAA
Organism: Sequoia sempervirens; assembly: GCA_007258455.2. Taxonomy (NCBI): domain Eukaryota; kingdom Viridiplantae; phylum Streptophyta; class Pinopsida; order Cupressales; family Cupressaceae; genus Sequoia; species Sequoia sempervirens. Next base: position 97,281 of record VDFB02043095.1, read on the forward strand.
AAATGTCCACCGGATCAAGTGACGTGGTAGACAAGTTAAGTTTGAAAAGAATTCCTCTAGAGAAGCCTTATAGAGTGTCTTGGATTAGTGATCAAAAATCCATCTTGGTGAAAGAACACACTATTGTAGATTTTCAAATTGGATAGTATAAATATCAAGTTGTTTGTGATATCTTTCCCATGAACTATTGCCATATGTTGCTAGGAAGGCCCTGACAGTTTGATAGGGAAGCTATATATGATGGAAAGAAAAATATGTACACCATAGTGAAGGAGGGAAAGACATATATTGAGCCCATTGAATGAAGAGCCAAAAGAGCATGGTGAGGTTATCATGATTGGGAAAAAGGAATAGGTGAGTATTGATGAAGCTGAGAGGATGGATTTGGTAACCAATACAAGACATGAAAGAGTTGATAGTAAGAGTGAAAACAAAAGGCAATCAGATGGAAAAATAATGCTTTTGTGTGGAAGGAAAAGGTAAATGGAAATGTATCTTAGATTGAGACAGGACAATGCAAGAGCGAAGAGCCTTTGGAAAGGCAATACAAAGGTGATAAGATCCTTGTAGGGATGGTGAGTTTCCCTATAGTGGTAAAAAGAGTAAGTGGATAGTTGAAAACTGTAATAGGAAAAGTTTGTGAGGCTGAGGAGGCATGGAAAAAGGTAAGAGGAAAGTCAAGGGATGATGAAAGTGAAGGAACAGTAAGTAAGAGGACAGTGAAAGATGGTATTGACAAGAAAATGGATGCTAGTGATAGGACAGTGAGTTGTGATGAACATAGGACAAAGGAAAAGATAAGTACAATTCTGATACAGACAAGAAAAAGTAAGAGTACAATTGATAATGGGACCGATAGTGGAAGAGGTATAGGTGACAGTAAGAAAGGTATAGATAGCATGAGTATGGGACAATGGAGTAAGAACAAAGTGGAGAAACAGGTGATGAAAAATGTTGAGAGAGAGTACAGTTGAAAATAAAGATGTGACAGTAGTATTTGATGGTGAAGGAATGGGAAGGCACCCCACAATGCAGCAGGACAGAGAGAAGTATGAAACAAATGGAGGCAAGATCAAAGATGATAAATATGGTGAGAAGAAAAAATACAGTGAACCTATTGAAGAATAGCATAAAGGATTGAGGAATGAAGAATACAAAGGAGGACAAGTCAAGTTAATCTTTCCAAGAGACTTGGAAAATTTCAAACTTGGGGTGTATGTTGTAGGAGCACCATTGATTGAAAGTTGTCAACTCATGAAATTTTTGTCTAAGCTTTAGATTTTGGAATATTTGACATTAAAATAAGGTATTAAAGACAATTTTAGATTGTAATAGGTCATTTTGATGGTATTATGTATTTAGGGGGGTTATTACGTTGACATTTGCAAAAATTGTATTTTTGGCAAAGTTGTCAAAACATAAAATTGCAAAATTGCCTTGTATGGAATATGAACGGTCACTAGAGTTCAAAAGGTGGTTGAGGGAAGTTAGATAGTTGGTTTTGAAAGGAAAAATCATAAATAGGATGAATTTGATCGATGTAAGGATATTTTTGAAGATTTTCAAGAAGAAACATCAAGTTTTATGACTATTTTCCTTGTTTTTTTTAGTTTTTTTCATAGTTTCCAGCACTTGTAGTGGCCGTACAGTAAATTTTTGATTTAAATCTTCTTTTGACAGTATAATATATTGTTTAACTTTCATTTGGATTCAATTTGAATGTTTCACAGTAAGCTTTTGAGTTTTGTTTTTATTTTTTCTTCAACTGGCTGAAATAGGGTATTGGTGGTTTTGAGGTTTCCATGAAGCAATAAACCCATTCCACCTTTTGTAGAACATGTGCCTCGGTGGAATGGGTAATTAATAACTAATAAATGTGTGTGTATGGTCAGTAAGTGCAGGGGAGGCCGTTTCAATTATTGGGCATGGAGCCCCAATGGTGAAAAGAGAGGTTTCTCAATGAATTGTTGAGGTTTTGACAAACAAAAGTGAAATTTGTGTTAGGGAAGTGTGATATCTCAATGTATTGAGTTTGTGCAAGTGGAATAGGACCTGTTTGAAGTGATTTCTGAGTTGTGAAATGTTTGGAAGTAAGACTTTCTATAAAACCCTAGGTTTTTGCCTACAAAAGAGGGTTTTGTGTTTAGGTTGTTTGTTGGGTGGTTTTCTGAAAAAAAAGGTAGATTCTTTGGTTTGAGACCATTTAAATTACTTCCCCAAGGTTTCAGAGTGTTTACAAATGTTTAGAGGTAAGTCCCTTTGTAAAAGAGGGCTAATTTGAGCCCTAAAAGGCAAGAAAAGACTAATTTGAGCAATTTGTTACAAAATAACCCTTAGTGATTGTCTGATATGTTGTTAAGCTCTGTAATGGGTCCTTGATGTGAGTTTATTTGTGAACTGAAAGGATCTATTTGTGAAGTTGTACCTATTGGAAATAAGCAACACTGAGAGGGGGGGTGAATCAGTGTTCTGCAAAAATTAACTTTATTATTTTGATCTTTAATCCACTTAGAACATTCAACCAAGAGTAATATGCAGAAATAGAAAGAAAGCAACCATAACACCATAACACAATTTTTTTTACGTGGAAACCCTGTTAGGGGAAAAACCACAGTGGATGGCCAATCCATAATATGATATGAGTATACCCAAAAGAAAGATTACAATATGGGAATGCACTTGCATTCAGGTGCATTGCCTAGAGCTCACTGCTCAAAATAGAAAGGAACACTGCCTTATAGAGTTTTGGATTAGATCCAAGAAAATGAACTGAGTGAATAGCATCTACAAATGCTTGATTACAGTTCTGGTTAGGCTCAACAGTCGATCTTTTGTCCTTCAGATTGATTTTGCACTTCTGCTTTGCTCTACTCTGACTCGCACCACAAAAACTTTAATGCACAAGTGAAATTGTGCATAATCGCTCAATCACCCTTCTGATATTCGCAATACATATCGACACACCTTCTACATGTTGTGCAATTTTCGCACACACGCCCCGCTGAAAGCAGGGACCCTCTTTCGCTTTGGTTTTGGTGTCTTGGCCCTTTCATTTTGAGGTTTTATCTGACTTTGGCATGTGCTTAAATGTTTATTTTAATTGCCTAAGTGGTCCCCCTAAGTTATTCATTGAAGATCGTTAATTTTGAGCTAAGTTCGGGTTTTCACCCTGGTTCGGGACTTTCCACCCCAGCTGGATTTTCCCGGATCCTGTTTGGACTCCGACTGAGCACTGTGGTTCGGGGATTTTCAGTCTTCGCGGATTTCCGCATGGTCTGGATTTTTCTGGATTCTGTCTTGTTGTTAGGTTCCCGGGTTTTTCCTGGCTATCTTTTCGGTGACATTAATGTCTTCGTACGAGCTTTGAACAATGTATTTAATCAATCTTTGAGGTCTTTTATGCCATTATGCTTATTGTTTGCCATTGTTTGAGCTGAGGAGTGCATTCTTGCGAGTGTTTGATTGGATTTGAGGCATTGAGTTTGAATTATTTGATTTGCTAGTAATTTCTTTGGGGTATTGTCGTTGTGCTCTTTGCTGGGCGCCATTCGATTCACATTTGTTGCTTTTGAGATCGATCCTTGCTTCATCAATGGTATGTATTCAATTGCCTTGCTTTTAATTGATGATTATGGATAGCACGTTGATGTTATAGAACTTTTGGGGCTCGAATTCTTGAATATCTGATCACTTCATAGCTAGGGTTGCATAACAGCGTTTGATTTATGGTCTCCCAAGTAATTTCTGAGTTTGTTTGTTTATTTGCATTTTGATGAACTTTCTTGAGAGTCGTGATTTCCCTAGTAATGATTTAGCAGTTAAAATGCCTGAATATTGAGCTTGCCTATGCGTTAATGGCAGATGTATAGGTTTTGAAACCTAGGGCAATACCATTCCACCTTATTTCGCCTTAAAACTGGCCTAGAATGCAAAGAAGGTCTATGGAAGGACCCATGTCTAACTCGTCTCAGGCCTAGATTCTTGAAATTTAGGGTCTATCCTTTGGTATGAGCAAAGTCGTGTTTTGGTGTCGTGGTTCGGGTTTTGTCCTTACTCCGGGATTTTTTGTCTTCGGCAGATTTTCCCAACCTCCTTTGATTTCTTGGAATCTGCATGCTTTCGAAGTTTTACCTTATTCGCGAATTTCTGGAGACTCCGGATTTTCCTGAAGTCCTTGGCTCCCTATTTTTTTCGGATTTGCAAACTGTCTCTGCCTTCGCAGAAATCCATCCCTAGCGGATTTTCCCAAAATTTCATGAAATATGACGGAATATGAAATAGCATGATGTGTTAATGGATGATTATGCATTTTATGATTTATTTATGCTATTTTTAGATCTCACATGTTGTTTATTGATTAATAATGATCGGATTGAATTGCTAATAGGTGTTTTCTTGATTATTCCGCTAGAATCCATCTGGCCCAGAATTCCCCAGAATTCCTCCCTAGCTTGGATTCTGCAGATGGTCCTGAAACCCGAAGTTTAACATGATCATTCTATATGAGGTTTAATGTGATTTAATGATTATTTTGAATGGTTAACCTTTGTTGCGTGGATCTTTATTATGGTTTGTTTGTGAAGTACAGGCTAAATCTAGCAAGGCAGTGACCGGATCTTCAATGTCTGAAGCAAAAAAGATTAAAATGGACATCAAAAGGAGAATTCCAGAGAGTAAGATTACTTCTGTCTGGTCAAAAGTAACAGATACAAATGTTTGCCTCTGGGACTACGAGGAGTTTAAAGGTAGAATGGCAGCAGAGGATCTTCCTCTGGTGGCTAAGAAGATGTTAGAGTCAAGATTGGCACATGTGGCTGGTTTTCCTTCCACGGTGTAGTGTTATGAGCTGGTCCTTGAGTGTGCCAGGCACTATGACAGTGATACACAAAGAATTATTGGTCCTCAAGGGAGGATTGTGGTGAATCTCAACCCTATTTCCATTACTCAGACTTTTGATATGCCGGATAGATCTCACGTGGTGGCATTCAACATGAAGGAAACTCAGGAGTACTATGATGAATAGACTGTTAAATCTCAACAACTTATCAATTCCTGGATAGAGAAGCCCAAGTCTCATTATTCCAAGTTGCCTAAACAACTATTCAGGGCAAAATTCAAGGAGTATTATGATGCCATCACTCTTCTTAGCAAGGTGGTTGGATTGAAGAATACTGGCATGTTTGAAAATTGGATGTGCCATGTGATTGTGAGGATGGAGTAGGAGAAGACTGACTACCATTGGGAAGGTGTCATTAGGAGAGTGATTCATGAGCAGCTATCCAATGTGCTGCAGACTAAGACTTTCACAATGACCTCATACTTGGTCTATGCTCTTGCAAGGTTTCATCCATATAATGGATTGAGTACCAGAGGCATCTTTGGGCATGATATTATCTATGAGGTTTACCCTTAGTTGCATTTGGGAAGCTTGAGTTACAGGAGGGTGAATGATGCATTCACCATGCACATCGCCAGGTTGCTTCAAGGAGCAGAGCATGTGAGAATTTCAGACCAAGCAAAAGAGCTCATCAAGAAATATGGGGCATGGTTTATTCAATTCCCAACCTTCTCATACATCCGGATTGATGGTTTCCAAAGGGCCCCTTATAGAATTCCAAGGTATCCAACTAATCATATCATACTTCTGGAGGTCACTAGACATATATGTGACTTTGATGCCATTGTTAAGAGGGACAAGCATAAAACTAGTTTTGGTGGAGACTTCCCCTTGAGGATTGGCACCAGAGAGGCACGTCCTTCCATTATTTTTTCCCAAGCTTCAGAGGAGGAGATGAGTACTCTTGGCTTATTTTTCCATTCCAAGAGGTCCAGATTTGATATCACAGGTGAAGCTCAAAAGAAGGCTAGTAGGGAGTATAGCCATAAGGTTGATTTGGAGGACTACTGGGCCAATTGTAGTGATGAATTTGAAGTCAGGAAGAAGAAGTTTTCTCGACTGCCAGTTGAATTAGTCCAACTATATAATGTGAAGGCAGTTCTTGATCAGCTCGAGGATGATGGAAACCTGATTCAGGATCATGCTTATGAGGCAATAAAGGACAGGCCAATTGGTGACGTGGATTGGTTAGAGGAAGAAAAGATAGAACTAAAGCAATTGATGGATCCAGTCACCAAATTCACTAGAATGTGGCTAAGGCATAAACTATGGGAGCTAGAGAATGAAGGTGTACAGTGTACTTATGAGCTGATGGGAGATTTGGACCCTCAATCCACTTCTGAAGAGTCAACTAAACAAGATCCTAAGGGCAAGGGCAAGCTAGATTCTCCATTCAAAATCAAGATTAAAGGTGTTCAAGAGGAGGAGGTCCAAGATATAGAAAAATAGAGAAAGCCCATTGCCAAGAAAAGGTCAAAGAATAAGAGGTCTGAACAGAAAGAAACAGAAGGGAAAGGTCCTGAAGTTGATGTTCCTGTGCCCAAAAGAAGGCTCGAGTCATAAGACTGTCACAGAAGGCAAGCTCCAAAGTAGGAGAAGAAGAAGTTACCCCATCAGTGGTAAATGTAGAAAGCTCAGAGGAGAAGGCACGAGTATATACAAGGAGTTCTAGGACTCCTTCCCCCAAGGATAGTGTGCCTAAAATAGACCTTCCTCCAGTTGTTTCTCATGAGGAGTAGCGTGATGATGTTCCTTCCGCCCATGAGGCTCAAAGTGAACCTGGTGAATCTAAAGAAGTTGAAGAACATCCAGATACTGAAGGAGAGGAGTTTCTTGAGGGTGACCTTTATAGTGTAGAAGAAGAAGTTGAAAAGGTAATGCAGTCTCCCTTGGTTGCATATGCAGAGTCACCTGTTGGAACTGAAGAGATTAAATCACCTCCAAAAGAGGAAGAGGCAGAAAAGATTCCATCACCTGAGCATAAGGAGGAATATGCTGAAGAAAAGGAGAGAAAAATAGATGAAACTCCTGAGAAGCAGGGTTTGAGTGAAGAAGCACCTAAGGGTCAACAGGAAGGGGAGAAACAAAGTGGAGTATAGCTGGAGTCTACTATTCCTGAGTGGTTGGACAAGGAGATAAGAAGAAAACAGGTTGTTGTGGAAGACACTCCACTGAACTGGGATGAGCTGCTAGCCAAGATTGGAAAGGATAAAGGTAAAAAGAAGGCTAGGGTAATTTCAAAGATCGAGAGGATGAAGCTCATAACAGAGTTGTCCACATTGCAACTCCTGCCCAGGATAAGAGTAGAGATGAGGTAGCTGCAAAGGATTACAATGTGTAGACTTTCAATTTGGGGCCCACTTCTGTTGAGCAGGACATTAAGGATTATCAAGGTTCTAGTGCAGTCATCTTGGGTAGATTGAGGAAGGAAACAAAGACTAAGCATGAGCTAAAAAAGGAAAATGAGAAACTTAGGAAATTCTTGGAGGATTTGATGAAACCGTTGCAATTTATTAACCCCTCCACCTCTGCTACGAATCCTTTACCTCAGGAGACTATCACTGAACTGGAAAAGATGAAGGCTTCCACTCTTGCCACTACAAATTGGCTACAAGGGGTGCGAACCAAAGGAAATGAGGCCATTAAAGATATTCTGTCAACAAGGAAGGATGCTATAAGGGCGGTTGATTGGTTGAAGGAGGTATTAGCTCAAGACAAAGAAGATACAGATCTTCTGTTGCAGAAAACCAAAAATATCATGGATTACACCAGGGATAAGCTAGTGAGTGATAAAATTCTTCCTTCCTCTGGAGCTGCTGAACCTTGGGAGTGCTTTGAAGTAATGTAGATTAGGCAGAAGGTTCTGAAGAAGATTTACAAACAGAGGAGGCAGATTGATGATACCCTAGTTGGTGTGTACAATGGATCCATTGCTTTCTTTGAGATATGATAGGAAGAAGGAAGAGTGCCCCTAAGTATTTGAGTTTGGAACAGTTGAGGAAGTGGTGGCATGATGTTTATGCCCCAATTAATGATGATTCCATTTCTGAGCACCAGTTGGATGATGTAGCCACCTACATTGCTGTCATTGACAAGTACCTAACATATAAGGTGGAGTGGGATATGTCGGTGAAATAGTCAAGGGAAGAGATTGCATTAATTGAAAGGAGACTTAGGGTTTTTACTTTACCACCTATGGCTGACTTGGATAGGGTGCTTTTGAAGGTGCATGGAATGCTGGATTGACATAAGGACAAAGGGGAAGGTAGTTAATGATGGGCTACATCGAGATTTGTGCTTCCCTATTATTTTGGCATGCATTGGTCCGAGCTGCGTTGGAGATCCCAGGCTAGCCTAGATGAAGTTCATGCATTTAATGCATATTTTATTTTATTTTGAATTTCTCTTGGCTGACTTGTTGTGCCTAATTATTATTGTAAAATCCTATCTAGGCCGACATGTTTTGGGGGTTCTATAAATATAGAATTTTGCCTCATTTGTAAGGGTTAAGAAGTTTTAGACATAGACAAATAAAGAGATAGTTAGAGCGAATTAAGTAGAGCAAGAGTTAGCAAGTAGTTGTTCTCAAGAAAATACTGTAACAAAAACCTGGAATTGTTGCTACAGTGGATAATTTGATGCAAGTAATGACATTGTGATTTGGTGCCATACTTGTGTTCTTCTTATCTTGCATGGTTCTTGTCATTCTATCTTTAGAATTTCTTTGAGGAAGATAATATTTAGATTAGATTTGATTCAATAATGTTTATGGTTTGATATTTGAAGTGTTGCAGCAATCCTTGGTCCATACTTTTCACAACCAACTGATTGTTAGTTGCTTTGCAAAGTTAGCCTAGACTTTATATTCATTGTGCTTAGTTCAATTGTGGGGGTTTATTCATTTCAATTGCAATAGGTTTGTTTGAATGAATGTTCATGATTTGAAAATCTTAACACCTTAGAAGATTGCACTGTTTCTATAAGATTACAGATCCATCTGGGTCAAGTAGAAATCAGTTTTGAGGGATTGGTCCATTTCGAGTGTTGTTCATTTTCATTATTAATCTTAGGTTTAATATTAAGTTTAGAAATATCTTTGAAACCCTTATCTTTTATTATTTATTTGAATATTGGATTTAATTTAGGATTGAAGCATCATCATATTGTTAGATCTGATAAATTGAGATTCAGTATTTTGCTTGTAGTAAGGTCCCATTGTGATTACTAGCATTTTCACATTTATCACAGAGTTGTTTATGCATTGTCAAGACCTGACATTAGAGACCTTGGGGTTATCTCCTGAGGCTTTCTGATAGAGATTTACCTTTCAAGAGAGATAGGATATTATATTCTGTCTGAGTTGTTGCTGTGTAGAAAACATCATCAACACTACATACATCACAATGACTAAAGATTTAATCGCTATAAGTCAACTTCAACAAAATAGAAAAATATTTGCAACTATCGGCTCAAATCATGAGTAATATTCAATGCGCACCAATAATGGTCAGCCACAACTTAGCTCAGACCAAAATGAAAATTCACAATCACAAAAACATTCGAGCAAACATCCCTTGAATATCCACAACACATTATGTCAACTGGGTCGGCCTCCAAACACAGATAAACAGAAAAATATCCAACCAAATCTCCAAACTTGCACATAACTTCATACGAGGCATTGAGACTTTCAAATAACACAATACATACAATGATCAACCTCTCCTGATATCCACAACTCAAAATATCAACAAAAAATCTATATGTATGTTGATGAACATAAAACTGCCAGATGCTCTGTTCTTCCTGATTGTCTTTCCGGTATGAGTAATTTGTGACATGCGGATCCAATTACCAACTAGGGTTGCCATCAATGACAACACCAAAAATCATTTCCAGTGACTCTTGCCAACAATACCCAATTTAGTGGGTTTGCAATGCTACAAGGAAATAGAGAGAAATAGTTGAGATAAAGTGAGTCTGAAGATTTGGTGATCTGATAAGTGGTTTGTTGATTGATTTTGTGTTTAAGTGTGTGGCAGGCCTCCCCTGCTTACATCACAACTCTAGTGGCCAATTAAGCTATATAAATGATTGAAGAGTTGGTCCTAGAAGAGAATTAACCCCCATTGGGGAAGGCAGATTTGGATTCAAGAAAAGGAAACAAAGCCTCTCCTATCTTAGGACTTCAACAAAATAATCTCAAGAGAGGGGCACTAGAGAAAGCTCTTAAGGTGGGGAGAAAGAAGGACTTGGAAAAAATTAAGCTAATGGGAGAGACAGTTGTGGAGTCAAGGTCTATCAATACCATTAACTCCCACTTTTCTAACTCCCATAGATGATTATTCTCTCATGGAATGTGATAGGCTTGAACAGTGGCCCTAGACAAAAAGTTGTTCGTGAGCTGTGAGAGTTCATTCACTAGTTATTATATGATATTCAAGAGACTAAGATTTTTTAGGAGAGTATGTGTAATTTGGCTTCCAAACTCTAGTGGAGAAGTCATTACCAGTGTATTAGTGCTCAAGGTAATGTAGGAGGTGTTTCTTGCTTATGGAATCCATTGAAGACCAACCCCCTTTGGTGGATTACAAGTATGTTTTTTATTTGTGTGATTGCCTCAAGCTTGGAGTTTGGAGAGATTGTTCTTATTTATAATGTTTATGCCTCAACCGATATTCTTCAAAATTATCACCTCTCATCACACATTCGGTATATTTGGAGTCTATCCCCATTATACCCTTGGATTGTTGATGGAGATTTTAATGCTATTATTGATTTGGAGAAAAAAAGTGGATGGCTACAAAGGTTGGAGTCGTTGGCTACCCTTCTCAGAGATAATATTGATTCCTTAAATATTGTGGACATTAAGCCTAGTAATGGTCAATTTACCTGGAATGATAGGAGATGTGGTAAGGACTCAGTTGCAGAGAGGTTTGATAAGTTCTTGATTTCTTGATTTTAGATTGGTGGCAATTGGGATACTAGTTATGAGATATTAGATTGGAGGGGTTTTGATCATTGGCCAATTAAGCTATCAACTTCATTGGCTCATGTTACTAAAAATCCATCTGTTAAGTTTAAAATTATGTGGCTACGAGAACCCCTTCTTCAAGATCTTATGGTAGCTTGGTGGCACCGAAGTAAATTGATATTTGGCACAACAATATATTATTTTATCAAATAATTGTAGTATGTGAAGCATCAACTCAAGAAATGGAATAGGAAGTTTTTTAGCAATATCTTTCATGCTAAGGTGACTACTCAGGCTATCCTAGATGCTATCATCTGTGAGATCATAGATTATAGCCTTTTTAAAGAGTCCTTAAAAGAGGAATCAATGCCTTTGAAGGCTTTGTAAGAATGGGAATTAAGGGAGCATATATCTATAGGAAACAAAAGGCTCAAATAAAGTGGCTTTAGGAAGGGGATACAAACATTTTTCTTTAATTTTGTTAAGGCTAAGAGGCATGGGAATTCGATCTCATCTCTTTTGTCTTCAAAAGGAGATCATTTGGTTTCTCTTTGGGAAATTTCTAAAGAGGCTTCACAGTATTACACCTCTTTGTTCAAGTGTTATTGTCTTGATGTAGTAGAAGAGAAAAACCATATATTGGCTTGTATTCCTTCTCTTATTTCTTTGGAAATGAATGAGCACCTTATGATACCTATATCCTTATATGAATTAGAGGAAATTATTTTTTAGATGAAGAAATGGAAAGTTTCGGGTCCTGATGGGTTTCTAGTAGAATTCTTCCAAGAATTCTGAAAAATTATAAAATTTGATTTACTAGAGATGGTGCAAGAGACTCAAGGCAATAAATAGATGCTAAGGACCATGAAATCTTCTTTTCTTGCTGTTATTGCCAATTGTGAAGGGGTGGAAAAACTAACTTTGTGTAGACCTGTAGCTCTGTGTAATATGGTTTATGAGATTCTATC